>JAQFVV010000071.1:2603743-2923743 GCA_028023455.1 Epiperipatus broadwayi | reverse complement strand
TTTTTTCCTTGGTAAATTTAACATTTCTAAATCTCAAATGTGAATATATTAAATTGTATTTTATTCACAATTTAAATGTAGTTCAATACCATAGTCAAGATGCTTCAGCTTCACCTATTTAATTAGAAAGTTAGGTTAAAGATAAGATGGTCATTCTTATCTTTATAAAGTCATAATCTTGTGTCAAGATTTGGTGAGGCCCCCCTAGTGTTAAAAATATTATTCAGAGTGCAGTGTCAAAGGTTAAAACCTTTAGGTATTTAAAAATCATATGTATATAATTTTTTTTTGCATTTTTTTTCAAAATGTTTTATGTAGTATATAGTATATATCATTTCTATAGTACAACAAATAATAAATCCCCCCAAAAAATCATACTTTTATTAAATGGGGGGGGGGCAGGTTTAATAAGGAAAAGTAAGAAACAAACTGTGTAATTCAAATGAATGATCCATCGATTAGAGAAATTATAAAAAGAAGCATATTTATGCCCTTGTCATTTGTGCCCCTGAAATAGTTAAAGTTGTAACTAAAGCAAGAGGTCATTTTTTTGATGAATATGAAGCCTTAATCTATGGTTAAATGACACAAATTGTAAGAATGTTATGATTGACAGCTTTGTGTTGTGTCAGAAAGCTTTAAGATTCTACGAAGAATTTAGCTAAAAATCTCAATCATACAATTCCAAGCTATTCACTGCAAATGGAGGATGGTTGTATAGATTCCATAACTGTCACAATCTTAAAAATATTAAAATAACTTGTGGAACTGAATCTGCTGTTAACAAATGGCTACTATATTTTCATTAAAATTTTTAAAAAATTAGTGAAGTAAAAAAAAAATCCAAAACGACTATTTAATTGTGATGAAACAGAATTATAAATGATTGAACCCATATCCAATACTGTAAATATATATGTAAATGTGCATTCTCTAATTATTACTAATAACACTGTTGTTTTTTAAAAAAGTTTTCCTTCACACTATAATCTTCATTTATATATGCATACTATACACATAAAACATTTATTATATATATTCTCTTAATCAATTGAATTATAAATAAATCAAAATAGTAATCAACTCATTTGTATACAATTTAATTTAATATCACCAAATCAATTTTCATTCACATATGAACCTTTTCAAGATGCCATTTAAAAAATTTATCATGTGCCAATAAGTGCTCTATAGCTTTATACACTCTCTAGTGTAGAAATTTTATTTTAATGTCACATGATAAATTTTAAAAATGGTACCTTGAGCAAGTTCATATTCGAATGAAAGTCAATTTGATAATATTAAATTAAATTGTATACAAACAAGTTATCAATTATTTCGATTTATTTATAATCCGATTGATCAAGAATTTAATTTTTTTTTGACTGAAAAATGACTATATTCTTCACTTACACTACAATAAACAATACCCATATTATAATCAAGACTTATCAACAAAATGAGCTATTATTATATGCTGTATACATTGAAAGCAAAAAAAGCTTGGAACAAAATGAGATTGAATGCTTCAGTCGGAGAAGCTAAATTAAAATTTAATATGCCAGATGAAATCCATCTAATTAAAAACATAGGTTTAAATTTTGCAGTTCAAAAATTAGTGAATAAAATACCCCCCCCCTCCAGAGAATTCAAATAAATGTATAAAATAGTAATGATATAATTTAAAGTGAATACTGAATTTTGGATGATATTGTACAGAAATAAATAAATAAAATAATTAAATATCGATTTAAATTGCATAACTAATAATTTGCTTAATTTCATCCCTCTCTCAACAATATATTAGTGGTAAAATAATAATAATAATAAAAAACAACCACACAAAAATGAGCAGGGCTATTCCAATACCTCCTCCATGTTGAATAGATTGTGTCCAGTTATAGATGAATGGTTACCAGAGATTCAATGTGGTTTTAGAGAATTAAGAAGCACTGATATATTATTTTTTGTTGCCAGGCAAATGCAATAAAAGAATCAGGAATAAAGGTTGATTTATATAATGCTTTTATTGATTTGTTCAAGGCATTTGATTCTGTAAATAGGACAGGTCCATAACATTGTTTGAAATTAGTTGGTTGTTCACCAATATTTATTCATATTATGCACCTTCTACATGATGGAATGAAAGAAAGTGATATTACTACAGGTGGAAAATCTGAGACATTTGAAATTAAAACTGATGTTAAATAAGGATGTGCAATTGCTCTAACTGTGTTTTCAATTTTTATGACAGTGGTCTTTGGAATTATTTATAGATGACTTAATCAGACTGAGATCAAGATATGATATGGATACAATGCTGGAATTTTTAATTTGAGACAACTAAAAACAAAAACAAGACCTTTATCTTCTTGGATTTCGGATTTACAGTATACTAATGACTGCAATATTTTTACCAGATCAAAGGACAATTCAAAAAAAATTCTTAATGTTTTTAAATGAAACTTATAAGAATATCAGTTTACTAATTAATCTTTAAAAAAGAATTCATTTTCTTTATCAGTCAGTGACAGAAGAAAAGACCTCAATAACTTTTCATCTTGAGTGGTTATCAATTTGAGAATGTGAATCCATTTAAAAATACCTTTGGTAGTTTTATAAGTAGAAAGATGAACTTAGATGTTAAGATCCAATACAGTCTCCAATGTGCTGCTGTTTTTAACAAGGGAAATAACCACTGAAACAAATTTAGCTTGACTAGAGCTGTTATTTTACCTAATTTATTGTATGGATGTGAAACTTGGTCACCCTATGGGAACAATATAAAGACATTAGAAAAGTTTTATTTAAGGATGCTCTGTAAAATTTTAAATGCAATGCCAAGATTGCAAAATCAATCAATATGTTCTCCAGCTTGCTGGATACAATACTATTGAGTCCATTGTTGTAAAACTTTGTAGGATTGGACATGCAAAATGAATGAACAATGGAAGACTTTTTAAAAGAATGTTTATGGTGAACTTGAGCATGTTTTTCATGAGAATGATAGAACATCATCTTACATTATAAAGATTCTCAAAGACATTCCAAAGAAGTGCAATGCCATTTGTCTTCATTTGGAAGATATGGTCAAGGATAGAATATATTGGAAAGCTGTAATTAGATTTGGTACTAAAATATTTCAGTAAGAAAAGTTTTCTGCTGAAGAAACTAAAAGACAACATTGTCAAATAACAAGTCAACAGAAAAACGAATCAGAATGTTCCATATATGGATATATTTGTGGTTCCCTGATTAGTTTGTGTAGTCAACACAAAAAAAATAAAACTATTGATTTTTTTAAAAAAAAACCTATTAATGTTTGTAAAACAAAGATCTTTATGATTGCATCAATTTTGCAATGCCATGATCTGGGTTTGAATCTAATCATAAAGTTTTATGATTTTTTTCATACCCCAAACACATGATGGATCTAGTTAATTATTGGTGAATAAATAGGTATTTAGCTATTTTTAGATAAATGGTACGACAACGGAGATAAAACCTTCCCACCTATAGTTGAATGACCTGATCAACTTTATCTGTTCTCTTATCCTTTGCTCTATAATTTGCGAGGTCATTTATCTCCGTTACATGTATAAACCTTGTAAATTTTTAGCAACATACTCTTAACGTTATATAACTTTTAGAAAGGCAATCAACGATGTAGTAATGGAATTAACTTAAGTTTAACTTATTTCCATAATATTTACTCATAAAGCAGTATGCGAATATATATAAATAGATACAAATGTATATACATACGCGAACACTTGTATATGTTTATAGAATTTTTAAAAAAGTGAGATTTTAAAATAGCTATTATAATGTTAAATAATTTTGATTAAATATCAATTTCTAAGAAATGTATTTTATTTCAGTCTAGTCGGCTAATCCTTCTTTGAAATGCCTGATTTTGGAAATACTGCGTATGAATTCATAATTAGCTATATTTTATATCATACATAATTTTTTATCTCTATTTTCAAACATTTTAACAATTTTGACTAATGGTATTAAGGTGGTGTATTTTTTTTTTTTGCCACTCGTGTTATGCGAAGATAAGGTATTTTATACAACTGCTGATTAAAGATAAAAACCTTTGTAAGCTTGATTTTAAAATAATGTTTTAAAGGATTATCAATCCGTTATATATATTTACACATACAAATCATATCTGTAGCCTCGTTCGAATAATATATAATTAGCTGTATGTCATGTTAAAAGTAAACCAATTTACGATTTTGACAATGAGATTAGATTAGCTGATGTCTTTTTTCATAAAATGAATTGGTATCTTGCCTTAGAAACACGATGTGATATGTTTTGCTAATTCGGTGATTATTTAATCAATAACAACAACAAAATCCTCAGAAAGATAAAAATTTGTTCTTTTAAACTCTGTTATATGCCATAACATGGATTTGAATCCAGGCCAGATAACCTTGAAAATTTTTTAAAATTCTTCTAAGGTTTAGTAACGCTGGTATAATAAAGGAGTATCTAGAGAGGGAAACCAAAAATGAATCAAACTCTTCATCCAGCAGGATTGGTAAGTTACTGATATTCTATGGAGTATTGTAGAAAAAGCTTTTCTCTGAAATGTTTTATCTCTTATACACTAGCTTAAGTGTATAAATATTTCGGAATGTAGCTATAAAATATAGGTAGAGAAGAGAACATATTGGAATCTTTTGAGAAATTAGAAAAGCCAAAAATTACAAATGTTGAAGAGAGTAAATAAATAAAAAATATTGAAAAAATTATATTGATATATAAAATTATGGAAAATGTATCTTAAATCAAAATTATGCAAACTTAAATTATCAAGGGCCACATTAAAAGATATTTATCTAATGACTGCATCTGAAATAATAAATATAATACATGTATTAATATATTGGAGAATTCTAATATTAGTTAGATTTAGAAGCATTTTTAAAATAACATTAAAAAGTTATGATGTTTATAAAAGTTTTTATTGAAACCCTACACAAGATACAAAAAGTTGTTTATAATATATAATACACTTTTCTTTTATGATTGTAATTTATCAATGTTTGCACTCACATACTATACTCAGAAATGATTAATATACTAAATTCATAATTATTGAGGCTTAACACTTTCGAGGGCGAAGTACGTCCTCATAAGGACATACTGAGGACATACTTCACTCTTGAAAGCACCAAACCTCAATAAGTACCAGTTTTGTGTAGAGGCAATACTTCACCCTCGAAAGCACTAAGCCTCAATAAGTATGAATTTAATATAGGGGACATACTTCACTCTCGAAAAGCAATAAGCCTCAAGAAGTACAAATTTAGTATAATAGTAAGGTTTTCTGAGCATAGTGCAAATATTGATAAAATAATTATTTATAGTACAGTATATCATTTTGCAAGAGTTTTGTGATAGTTTGGTACCATTTTTGGTGTTTGTAATTGTCATTCATAGTATCAATATCTCTAGGCGGACTGCACAAATCCTGTTTTTCAGATAACTCTGATTTAAAGAATTAAGAAAGAATTTTTAAATTAAAAACCATTCTTGAATCTATATACAAATATAATCCTGTTTATTTATTAATTGACAAGGAAAAATAAATTTAACCCTCTACTTATATCCCATAGTACAAAATAAATAAATATAGGGTGAATCTTAATTACGAATGCTGTTATTATTTTTGAATGCATTGAATGCACAGGGTTTTCCCTGTAGTGTCTCTTATCCATACAGGTCTAGCATATACTGTTTGCTTTACCTGAATCTTAAAGATTATAGAAAATAAATCTGAGTTGGTTGCCATCAATTGTTTTTTATCTATTTATTAACCAGGGCATGCCACATAGGTAATCTATACGAGAAGCTGACCTACATATGTATACAAACTGATTAAGAAAATCTAATCTTGAAAGGTTTCAAAATATACATTAAACTATGATATATACATATAAAAATAAAGGCAAAAAAAAAACTAATCCTAATATTGCAAAAGTTCTTCATTAGTTATAAGATGGATGTTGAACCAGATATATGTAAATGCTGTGCAAAATATTATTTAAATTTTAATTAAAGTGATGAAGAATCTACTAATTTATATTTGAACCCATTGTAAGTAGATATGCAGTACAGATGAAAAAGATTTCTTGGTGATATATATATATATATATATATATATATATCACCATTAGAATATATATATATATATATATATTCTAATATTAAAAAAAATATGCTTCATATAATCATCATTTCTAAGCTCACACATGCTGTTAATAAGAGTATAAAACTCTCCAAGGCTTCTTTCTAATGAAAGTCACAAGCTAGAAACTAGTCTGGGAATGCTGGAAGAGTAATCATTTAGATAGGAATTTTATGCAAAAATCTTCCTGCATCCACTGATTACAAAGGCTTGCACTTGGTGGCACTACTGTATGGAGAGTTTGGTAGTTTAAATATATGTAGAAGTAAACAGAATATTGGATGTGAGTAGTTTATTGTTTAAAGCTTGAACAAGAACATTAGCAACAAGGAAATATACACATAAATGGAGAATTGTTGGTGATTTAGTCTGCAAGTTATGTAAAGAAGGCATAGAAAATATTAGGCATTTGTTAATTGAATGAAAATGCTTAGAAGCAGAAAAGGTACAATGAACTTGTGATTATACAGAAAGTGGGTTCTTGTTTTTTTATACTGGATTTGGAAAAAGATAAGAGGGATTTACATATAAAGGCCATAGAGGGGATAAAGATACTGTCATGGAAATGGGATGGAGCAGAATAGAGAAGAATATGGGAAAAACTTAGTGTGGGAAAAGGAAAGAGAAGGTATGGTGGCTAACAGGTTTCTCTGGACATAGTAGGTGAGGTTCCTGACTCTGAGAAAGAAGAAGGCATAGTGCATCATAACACATCACATTACAACATACTCTTAAAAATCTGCTTGTTTATTGCGTTAAAAAATAGTGATTTTTCTTGGTTTTAAAAAGAGTTTGTCTTATAATAATTTTGATAAAAAATATCGAGGACTTTTTAATGAAAACTAGTTGAACAAAGATTAATTGATGATCTAAATTTTTTTCTTTTAGTATAGTTATGAAAGATTTTTTTTATGCTTACAGGTTTTTGTTTTAATGATAATAATAAAGGAAAAACCTAAACTATAATTTACAATTAGTCAAATATGTTTAAAAATACATATATACAAGCAACAAAGATTACAAATTATAAAATTATTATATAAAAGCCTTTTTCGGCAAATTATGTTTTTTTGCCCTTTTCAATATGTCTCCACGATTTAAAGCACATACAGTGACATCTATATCAATACATGAGAGAAGATAGATAAACAAATGGATATTTGACATGATCTATTATGTGATTTTTCCCCCCTCAATTCTACTACAAAATTACTCTGTTATATATATTGAATGGATATATATCCACATATATTAATTAATTAACTATCCATTCTTTATCCATTAACCACTTATTATTTAACTTAATGGATGTTTTGTATATATTCATACAGTTGTTTTTATTATACATGATGTAGTTTGTTTCATATATTTTACGTCTATTAACATTTTTAATATAATCAAGAACACTTATATTATCAATACAATTTATTTTATGTCCATACTGCAAATAATGAACATATAACGCAGATCTATCATCTTTCCTAGCAATAGCATCATTGTGTTCTTTAGCTCTTTCTCCCAATTGCTTTGACGTCTGGCCATAGTAAATCATATTACAAAAATTACATCTAATTTTATAAACCATTCCTCTCTTATATTTTATATCATCTTTCATTCTACAATTAGTTATCAATTAATGTGTAATTAATAGAAGAAAACATTATATTATTGAAAATAGTTTAAAAAGTAAATTAAAATTAATAACTGAAATCACTATTTGAATTCATGTATCATTTATATGTAAAGGAATAATTGACCCTTATATAGATTAAAAACAAGATAAGAATTAATAATTATATACATATGTTTTATTTTTTATAAAAATATAGAATATAAGAAGGCATGTTTTATTGCCATGGACGATAAAGCTATAAATAGGGAAGATGCGTGTTATAAAATTTCTAAGAAATGGATTAATTAGATTTACGCGTATAGTTCAATTAATTTACATGTATCTGCATATATTTGCATATGGCAACCTGGTTATGCTTACTCTTTATTGCCCATGATTATGAGAGCTAAGTTCTCTTGAAAGCACTCGGGCACTAATTAGTATGTATTATAATTTACATTAATTTTATAATAAATTGTGATTTAATTTGAAGAAGTTCTGCTGTTCTGCGCTGATTTGTGCATTAAAATTATATATATATATATAGTAAACACGTGAGTGTGAAATAATTTCTATTTATAATATTTTATTCTAAAATTTGGTTACAGTTTATGATAAAATTAGACATAGGATACATTAAATGGTATTCAGAGAGTTAGAAGTTCAATATTGATACATCTTGCATGGCACAGCCTATAAGGATTAATATGATGCATAGAGGCAAAGGAATGAGCCTGGGATTTAGTGTCTTGGTAGCAGGTGACTAAGCTTGCATGTCTTGAAATGTAAAGATAGTTCTAAACTTTTGTCCATGCAAAGCCACAGCTTTGTATAGGTAAACTGACCTTTCAGAATGGAAGACAATGCCATAATACTGAGGATCTGAGCAATAAGCTTGAGGAGGAAGGCAAATCATAATCAATCCTAAAGGAATGCATGCACATCAGCCTCTAATCATTTCCAGGATAGGTGATTTCTTTTCAGGTATGAAAGAGATCGGCTTTAGGGAGACAGATGTAGGAGGGGGCCAAATTCTGGTCTCTCTTCCGAATTTTTTCCATTTTGTCAATATATAAATGAAGCGGATGCTCCAGTACATGATTAAAGGTGAGCCAGCACCAGGTGTTCCATAGCAAAAACAATAAGAATGTTGATGAACATATATCTGGGATGGATACACATAGCATATTAGCAATGAGAGTAGTTAATGAAGGCATTTTTCCATTTAGCATGGAGGCTATAAGGTCTCTGTAGGGTTGAATGGAAATGCAGTGGCAGAGGGGGTGAAAAGAAGTTTCTTCTTTTCTGGGGCATAGAGTGCAAGTGGAATCTATGTTTGAGAATTCTCGGTGATGTACAAGAAAGTGTTTAGATCTTCAACAGGAAGTCAAAGAATTTGAGCTCAAGGAACCATCGATTAAATTTCTTGATTAACAGATGATTGTATATATATATGTTGATATGAAGATTTTCATGGCTTACATATATGTGATATATTTTATGAGTTCATCCATGTATGATTTTGATTATAAATATATCAAAGTATGGACATGATTTACACAAAGCATCGACTGAGTGATGAATAGAATATTATAAAGATGTTTGTAGAGGAGCTGTAACCATGGTTTATAGTAACGTTAAAGTTTCACCAATAGAAAAAACATATATAAAAGTGAAAAAATAAAAACCAGAAAATGTAACAAATGTAATGTTGTGATTTATTTGTAAAGTTACAATTGCAAACTACAAAGTAAACAAATTATATTGACATTATGAAGTAAGTTATTCCCACTTTTCAACCCAATATGGACACAATTCAAAATTGTGATCAGGGAAACTTGAGTCACTGCAATCAGATCTTCATAAGCAACAAGGATTCTTGTCTTCTTTTGCTAATGAAGATGATAGAGCAAACAAAGCTAGTTTTTTGATAACTTGAAAACGTGGAAAAAGTGGTTAAAGTTTTGGATCCAAATAATACAGAACTGCATAAATTGACGCACAAATTTCTATGTCAAACTGTACAATTGAGCATCATACCAATGAAATTAGTAAAAATATTGAAAATAGTTTGAAATGTGATTTGAAAAATCGTGCAACAGTCAGTGTAGTTCTCGACAAATCTATAGACCTTCAGAATGATCCACAATTGACTTTTTTGTCAGTTATGTATCTGAAGATATAAATGGAAAGGAACAAATGTTAGACCTATTAGCTCTTATCAAAACAACTCACAGTATCAATGTCAAAAATGTGCTTAATGGGGGTGACAAATAGTTTTGAATTGCCCATGATAAACTGGTAAGTGTTGTGACTGGCAGAGCCTCTGCAATGATAGGGAAAAAGTTTTATTTGTCTTTCAAACAGTGATAATAAAATTCCACATTTTGTACTTCACCACATAATACACCATGAGCATCTCATAGCAAAGTATCTAAAATGTGAAAAGGAGTGGAAAATTGTTTTGCAGATTGTGAATTTAATTAAAACAAATACCAAAACACACTGTCAATTTAAGAACTTTGTAGAAGCGTTAAATGACAAAACAGATGAATTGGCCAGTGATCTCTCCTTATGGTCTGATATAAGATGGCTGTAGACTTACAACATTTGGAGTTGCTTTGTGGAACTCCTAAATCCTATCATAATATTTTTAAGAGAAAAAAATAAAAAAATATCTAGAATTAGAAAATGAAATTTGTTTTTCTGACTTAATGTTCCTTACAGACATTATGAAACATTTGCAAACACTGAATTTGGCTTTACAAGGAAAGGGGAAAATGATTAGTAATTTGTCACAAATTGCATTTAGTTTTGAATCTAAACTTCACCTTTTTGTGCACAATCTTAAGTCCAGAATATTTAATAATTTTCCATGAGTAGAAGCAAACGTAATTAATCTCAAAAAAGAAAAATTAAATGAATATAAAGAAAAATAAGGAGTGCAAGCAGATCCCAAATGTAGGTTTGAAGAGTTGAAAAGTTTTAAATCTACATTTGAATATTTTGTGAACTCTTTTATTTGTGATATTATTGAAAATGGATTTCTAATTTCTGAAAAAATAGTTGTCAATAAAGCAGCTGAGGAATTTGAGTTATTACAGATGGAAGAGGATAAGACATTGGAAATACATCACAAATCTAGTTCTCCAATTGAATTTTGGAAACTTGTACCAGAATCAAAATATTCACACTTAAAGAAAGCTTCTTGCTGTCAAATTTCAGTTTTTAATATAACATATTGTTAAAACAGGCAAAACTCTCCATACAGTACTGCCACTCAATGCGAACCAGAGTAATCAATGTATGCCAGAAGGCTTGTGCATAAAATCCCTATCTAGTGCCTACTAGGTGCAGTGCTCTCAGATCCAAAGCTCCTCACTGATGAAGCTCACAAGCCAGAAACTAGTCTGGGGATATTGGATGAGTAGGCACTAGATAGGGATTTTATGCACAAGCCTTCTGGCATCCATTGATTACTCTGGTTAGCACTGAATGGCAGTACTGTATGGAGAGTTTTGTCTGTTTTAATAACAGTTATGAGCAAGCATAAGAAATGGTGATCATGTGATGTTTACTGGTATAACATATTGTTGTGAATTATACACCACAATGAAATTCAAGAAGTCGAAATAACATTCCCAATTGACCAATCAGCATCTCAAAGAATTGCTCTGAATATCTTTAACAAATCATATGCCAAATATCAAAGATTTGACCAACGGTCTTCATAAATGTTATAAATTTTATTAATGAATTATTATTATATTTTATTTTTATTATTAAAATTTTGAAATGATTATTTTGTATTTTATTTCTTTCTCTTAATTATATTTCTTTATATACTTTATACGGCACTTAAAACTTATGTAAAATATGTCATCATATTAATTAAGTTAAATAAAATTTGACTATATGTATTTATTTTTGTGTTCTTAAGTAATATGATGTGGCTCTTTACAATATATGAAAAACCAGTATGGGTCTCATTGACCTCATGCATACCCACCCCTCTTCGATTCTATCATTCAAAACTAATAGCTAAAATTAAAACAAAAACCTAAGTATAACAACAGAAAGCTCCCCAATATTCTTGGAAAAGCATTAGACATCACTGAATTATCTTATAACAACTTGAATTGCCTTACAGAGTTCTGAAATAATGTTCATTTTATTTTTCTGTTTTTTCTGTTTCACATATCTTTTATGTCAAATTGGAAAAATAACAACAATAAAATTATTTTTTAAAAGGATATATATGATTGCAAGATATATACATTCATGTAAATTTAAACTTACCAGCAGTTCACATTATATAATCATCATCGCCATCAACCATTATCAATCCACTGCAGAATGAAGGTCTCTCTAAGTTTAATCCATCTTCTTTGATCTTTAGTTTCTCTTCTCAACATCACTCCTGCACACTTTCTTATTTCATCCATCCATCTCACATGCGGTCTCTTTCTAGGTATACATCGATATTAATACTCCAACACTGATCCATTAAATAAATGAACTACTCTCAACCTGAAGCACAAAATAAAACTTTTTTAGAGAAAAAATTGTACTAGATTTTCTCTTTATCTTAATTTATACATAGAGGCTAATCTTAAGCATTTTGGAGAGAAAGCATGAAAATTTTAAATCAACCATATTATTTTATTAAAGCTATATTTCAAATTGCTTTATATTATTTTAATTGACATTCATGAAAATTTTCAATTTGTAGCTTGCCAATATCAAATAAAATAACAAAATATCATGTGCTCTGGATTGAGAGTATTTCATTTAATTAATAGACCAATGTTGGAGCATTAATCTCAATACACTCTTTATGTATTTAAGAATGTATTCATTATCTAAGACTACCATTATGAGAGCATATTTGGAACTGATGCAAAAATTGTTCGCATCTCGCTAACTGGGAAAATTAATTACACTCAACCCAAAAGAAAAAGTTAAATTGATGTTGAGATAAGCTGAAATAATAGATGTTGAGATGTCATACATAAATGCACAATGCATTCCTATCTGTATAATACTACAATCTATACAATAGAAGGTAGAAATACTTCACTTATTAAACAGAGATAAGAGCAAATGTCCTGTGTGATTTGATGCAATCGTAGAGTACCAGACTCTAAAGTATATGGTCCTTGGATCGATTCCAATTCTGGTACTACAGGTCAAAAACATCTAATGAATTCCGGAGCTGTAAAGCTCTTTATTTAGAGCCAAATAATTATTAAATTAACATCATCTATGTCTATTCTCAATGTGGTTTTTGAATACTAGTATAATGTATATACTGAACTTTAATTGTAATTTTTAAGAGGGGATTTGAACACAGACTTTCAAGCTCCCTTCAGCTGTCCATCCCAGCTTATATAACCAATACACATGACAACATAATTTCATCATTTATCTTTTTCACATGTTTGGGGTTATGTGTATCAATGATGGAGTGATTAACTGAAAGGAGCATAAATGTCCGTGTTCAAATTCCCTCTAATTAGATCAGTGATTTGTAAGTGGGAAAAAAATCATGTGTTCTATTTCAGGACACAGCTTTTGTCAGCATCTCTTTAAAGAATTGTAGAATAGTGGGAGGGGGGCATGATACTCAACCTTCAGCATAATGAGAAGTTGTATTTACTGATTGGATTATCGTGAAGCTAAAAATAACAAACGTGAATTCAAACATAAGCTAGCGCAATACCTTCATATTAATATTTATAATTTTAAATACATTTATTCTAAACATCAATTAATTAATTAAAACTACAGATAAAGATTTTAAAATGAAATAGAGCACCATAGCAGAATAATATTCATTATTGGTAAACAGTAATGTGTGTTCGTGCGTGTGTATGCATGCATATACTATTAATCACTCGAAGAAATTGTACATGTATATAAAATATATAGTTAATATAAACCAAAAAAAGAATTTTAATTTACCTTTAAAAACTTTTCCAAAACACCCTTGCCCAATCTCTTCTAAAAAAATCAAATTTTCCTTTGGAATTTCTCGTTCTTTTAAATTTCTTAAACCTGAAATCTCTGGACATGCATAATAATTAGGATTTGCAGCTGCTTTTAACAACGCTGAACTTTTATCTAGAATAGAGTCCCCAGATTTGCCGAATAACAGAAAACAGCATTTATTTTTGCGCCATAATATAATAGAAATTATAGTCAATAGAATCATTATTACTGATAGAGTCACAGAAACGGTGACAATCACAGCCATCGATATCTTCGGAGTTGAGGCCAACACTTCAATTCCTTCCGTTGTATTTACAGTCACCTTTTAAAACAAAAATACAAGATTAAACACATTATCATACTAGCAATAGTAATAAATAAAATTTCTATGCGATCACTACCTTTGACATTTCAGTTCCATCTTTGACAACTTGCAGAATGCGTTCTCGTTCAAACACATGGTTATCAGAAGTATTGAATGAAGGAATAAAAGATTTTGGGATTACCGGTATATCTTCAGAACTAATATCCGGTAATTCTGAAAAAAAAAAGAAGAAAGAATGAATATCATAACAGAGATATCTTCAATAGCCTATCAGAGAGAAGCAGTGAAAGAAGTGACATTTAACAGCTGGTATCGACTTGGACGGTTTTTCATCGGTGTTTTATATTCTAGGTAAAAAAAAAAAGCTAGATTTTTTTGCTAACATTATGGGGAGATTAACTGTTAGCCACACGGTGTTTATCTAAAATTAGTAAACCTGACTAAAACCTAAAAAAATTATTAAGGTTTTACTCTGATTCAAATCCAAGTTATAATATAGGTAGATGAACATATTACCATTGTATAAGATCTTTTTAATATATATATATATACCTCAACAAAAAACTCAAACAACAAGAGCTTTTATAGGTTTAACGAAAAAACTGGTTTGGCCTCAGGAATTGTCAATTAGTAATAATTGATTATTTCTTGGTAATATTTAAGTTAAAGGTTATTATTTCTATTTACACGACTATTATCTTATTTCCATTCTTTAATATATATATATATATGGGTATGACCATAATATTGGCATTAATGAAGACTTTGAACATTCCATCTTCAGATTTTCAATGAAATGAATGGTTGAAGAGTGAAGAAGATTGAAGCTAGTCCACTAAAGTATGAAGATTTGCTATCTTAATATAAACTGAGCATTGACTGTATATATGTGTTGGAGATGAAGATCTGAATCAGCCGATGAGTGCTAGTTTAGCATAAAATATGTATATTGGATATTATTTATCTTTTTCACATGTATGTAATCATATGTATCAGTTGTGTAAGATAGATTTGATAGATGTAGGGAGATTGAAAGTTTGACTTCAAGTCCCATTTATATATATAACAAAAATTACAGAGGAAAAACTCTCCATCAAGAGTGCCACTCACTACAAGCCAGAGTAATCAATGGATGCAGAAAGGTTTGTGCATAAAATACCTATCTAGGTTTCACTCATCCAATATTGCCAGACTAGTTTCTAACTTATGGCTTTCATCATTAACGAGCCTTGGATCTGAGAGCCCTGCACCTAAATATTAGTAAATAATGCAACCCTCCAGCAGCCACCTATTACTTTTTTTTTAGTTAACTATATAGTTTTGAGTCCAAAATAAAAACCACAATAATGTTTCCAATTTCAAATCATATAATCTAAACTCAGTTCAGCATCTATATATTTTGGTGTCTTTGAGTCTTTAATAAATACGGTCACCATAATCCTACTGTGCAGGATTTATATTAACATCACATGATCACCATTCTTCATTCTTACACAAGCTGATAGCACAGAGGTAAAATTCTCCAGTCAGAAGCACCACAAAGTGCAAGCCAGAGTAATCAATGGATGCAGAAATGTTTGTGCATAAAATCTCTATCTAGCACCTACTCATCTAATATCCCCCAAATAATTTCTAACTTGTGGCTTTCATCAGTGAGTGAGGAGCCTTGGCTTTGAAAGTATTGTACCTAGATTTTAAGATCTAATGCAACCCTCCAGCATCCACTTTTTACTTTTTTAGTTAACTATAACAAAATGAAAATCCAATAATGTTTTCAATTCATGCTCACCCACTTGTATAGTCATATAGATCTGAACTCAGTTCAGCATCTTTACATTTTGGTGTCTTTGGTTCTTTAAAAACCACAGTCATCATAATCCAATTAGGCAGAACTGATATTAAACCACTTAACATTACATTATAACTATTCTTTATCCTTACACAAGCATAATAATGAAGAAAATGAGCTTGAATTGAAAGCATTATTGTATTTTCATTTTAGACTCAAAGCTCTATAGTTAACTAAAAAAGCAAATGATGGTTTCAGGAAGGTTGTATTAGATCCTACGATCTAGGTGTAGTGCTCTCAGATCCAAGGATCCCCACTGATGGAAGCCACAAGCTAGAAACTAGTCTGGGGATATTGAATGAGTAGGCACTAGATAGGGATTTTATGACCTTTCTGCATCCATTCATTACTCTGGCTTGCATTGAGTGGCACTACTGTATGGAGAGTTTTGCTTCTGGGTTATCAGTTTATGTAAGCATAAAGAATGGTAATCCTGTGATGTTTTACTAAAATTCTTCCACAACCATAGTTTCACCCATTAACAATTAGATCTTTTCAAGTAAAATTCAACTAATCATACCACTTATATATACCGAACAATATAGCCTTCTCATAATTCACTTCAAAACTCAACTTCATTTAACCTCAAAGGATATCTTTATGAGATTGATGACCTTAGATTCAAAATAATTTATCAAATTTTTTTTTACTCTTCTTTTCAATTCATAAAAGATAACCTCTGCATAGTCAAATAGTATTTTATGACCTGTATGCAGTTCATGAATATGCAAAGGTGAGTTATATTTATTTTTAACTCTACTCTTATGAACTGTAACTTTTTTTATTAAATCTTAATTTACTCTGGCCTATATAAATTTTATAACAACTACAAGGAATCTTATAAACTATCCCAGAAATACATTTGCAATCAATTAACTGTTTGGAGCCATTTAGCAATAAATTTAAATTTAGGTTTTTTCCCAAGTCACTTTCATATCTTCCAATAAAAACTATTCTTGTAAATCAATTTACTAATTGATGACTTTTATGGCAAAGAAATCATTTCTTTATTCTCATTAATACATAAATCTTTATTATTAATAGATATATAGACATTTTCATTAAATATAATATTTCTAATAAATTCATTATTATATCCTAACATAATATAGAAAGAAGCAAATCGATTCCTCTGAATACAATTATTATTTTCAAAATTATTAACCTTCTAGTTCTATAACAAAAATTCAATAAAGTCTCTTATAAGTAAAAGCTTGATAACTATCTGGCCTTATCATATTTCTTTTTTTTTCTTTTAATGAAATATCTACAAAATAAAACATTATCAGCTTTATCAATAAAGACAAAACTCTCCATACAGTAGTGCCACCCAGTGCCAACCAGAGTAATCAATGGATGCCAGAGGCTTGTGCACAAAATGCCCATCAAATGCCTACTCATCCAATGTCCCCAGACTAGTTTCTGGCTTGTGGCCTTTTTTTGTGAGCCAGATACTAGTCTGGGGATATTGGATGAGTAGGCACTAGATGGGGATTTTGTGCACAAGCCTCTGGCATCCATTGATTACTCTGGGTGGCACTACTGTATGGAGAGTTTTGCCTTTCTTAATAACAGATGTGCTAGCATAAGAAATGGTGATCATGTGAAACTTTATCAATACTTAAATCAAAAAATTTTAACATAACCAATTCAAATGCACCCTTTCCCTCTCAACAGTAAATTTAATATTAGAATCAAAAACATTCAATCCATCAAAAAAATCCTTCAAGTTATCCTCCTGTATATAGCAAACAAACAATCATCAACATACCTAACAATTTTAAACAATCAGAAAAATTATTAATACTACTATCTAAAAAATCAATCCAAACAGAGCATATTAAAGGAGAAATAACATAACCAATAACCCATCTCTGTTTAATTTTATAAAGTACATCATTACATGTAGAATACAAAGAATCCTTTAATAGCAAATCATGAATAACCTTAATTTTATCTCCAGAAAAATATTCAAATTTCTTCAAAACATTAAGAAACACATTAATGCTTTTAATATTGTAACCATAAAATTTTATATTTTATTTTGGAATGGTAATGATTTGCCTCACCCGTATTAACTTCAAAACATCCATCCTATTACAAATGGCTACTAAACTGAGGGCTGATGATGATCATGTACTGATAAATGGTTACTCAACTGTGGGTCAATGATAATGATGTACTGGTGACCATCAATACAAAATTGCCACTCAATCTTGATCTTCAATAACCATATCTAAGAAAGAAAAAAAGTATGCATTGTATGCAAAATTGATTTTAAAAATTACTGTGAAATAGGTGACAAGAGTATTGATGATTATGAATTATAAGAGTTATGTATATTTAAAGGGTTCATGCTTAGAGTTAAATAGAAAATCTATGATTTTGGAGATTGGATTCGGTGTTTAATTGTGGGAGTTTGTCTAGATGGATTTTGTCATTTGCTTGGGAATGCAATGTTTTCATGCAACTCCATGGAGTATCTATCTGTTATTTGCTCCAACCCATTTTCTGATTTCCTACTGTTTATCATGGTACAGTTAATGTAGTCCTATCAGGATCCTAGCCTGTCTCCAAGAAAAGGAGCAAGGCATAGTTCTATATTTTCTAGCCTCTAAGATGCAAAGAAGCAGGATGTAGCTTTATATTTTCCAGCCCCTAATACTCAAAGAAGCATGGTTTTGCAAAGATTTTTGCATTATCTTTATCAAAGGTTGTGATAGCTTATAGTGTCTAAATTGAGGTAGCCCTCTTGATGTTCATGGTGCATTGTGTACTTATAATTTGGTGGCTGTATTCTTCATCTCAGAATTGCAGGGCACTATTCATTCTGTTGACTATCAGATGCCTATCAAATCTCTAGAAAAATTTTGATTATATATGTATATTATGTAAAATATTGTTAGATAGATGTTTCATTTCTATTTTCCGTCTTCCCAAGAGGGAGTAAAACCACTGTATGGGCTTCATGGCACACAATAACATAGTAATGTATGTGCACATATATATAAAGTTGAAAGGAAAAGTAGAATAAGCACAATCAAATTTTTTTTTTGTAAATATTTTCTACAAGTACACTGGAATAACACTAAAAATTAAATAATTTAAATTTTTAAAATAGAATTTTATTATGAAATAGACATTTAAAAAAAAAGGTCTAATTAATATTTTATTGAATTCTGATTTTGAAATTAAAACAAGCATGTTTTATGTTAAAATAGATCTACTGATAATTGTAAAAATTCCATTATCTAATTTGGAAATCTTTTTTTAAATGGAGCTTGTAGATCACATGTTGATAAAATTAGAAAGTTGCTTTTAAAAAAATTAAAGTAAATTGAAAAGATTAAAAAAAAGATAGGAAAAACATTTTGAGTTAAAGACTCACTCTAACTATAAAAAGGATTGATAGAATGATTAGAATGTAGTTGGTTTTCAAAGTTATACAGAATGATCATGAAAAAATAAAGGCAAGACAGTGGATCTAGCAGCTGCTACTAGTTCACCATGAAGTTTTGATTCATATGAAGGCAAGGCCAAATTTTTTGTGTTCATTAGCCTGCACAAATGAGTACTAGAAGACAGCTGCTTGCTTGAAACCTATCCAATCCTAGACAGAAGGAGATCACTGCAGGTCAACAGTTACCTGGATTATACCTTGCCCAATGATACTTACCCATAGAGTCCATCAGCTTGTTAAAGAATTGGTATACATATGCTGATTTGACTATATGTAAATAACCATAGGTAAATGTACCACATCAAATTTATATAAAATTCAGCTGAGTTATTTTAAATTCCTTTAAAGTGACATTTTAAAAGTGATATATAGAGAATGATATTATTTTAAATCAGTTGTTTAAAAAATGACATTTAAAATCCATAATTTAAAAATACAAGTAAATAATTTTTGTCTGAATTAAAAATCTTAAAACTAAAGATTTGATTCATCTTCAAAAGTACTTCTTGATTGGAAAATAAAGAATACTTGCTGAAGTATGTATATATTTTTAAAGGCAAAGAAAAAGAGAAGAAAAAATAGAAAACTTTACTATTAAAATAATGAATGGATTTTTATATACTTTCAAAAAAGAATTAATTATGAAAATATATTTATAATAATTTTATTATTTTGATAAATTCAAATATCATGGAATAAATGTCAATGTGCACATACATTTCCATGTGCATATGTGTTAAATCAATTATTGTGTATTATAAGAAAGAAAATGAATTTCATTTATAGGTTTATGATTCAAATATGTTAAAAAATTATTATAATACATGTCTGTGCAATGATATATATTTTTATGTAAACCCAGAATAAGGTATTTGTATCATTAAAATGTGATAACAAAATTTTTATTATTTTATGATAAGCCAAATATGTTCAGAAATTATTATGCCACATGCCTGAGTTCATTTATCAATGCACATCATGTAGTTACATATGGAAAAATTTATTTTTTTAATTTAATGACAATTCAAATATGTTCATTTTATATGATACTGCACATCACAATGTAATAAATTGAATTTTATTTTTATGTTAATCAAAAGCAAAAGGCTAAATTTATATATGTATAGCCATATTCTAAAGACCTTAATGTTTTTTATTGTTATTAATAAACTCATATTCCATTGTTAAAATTATTCCAGTGAACTTAATTCTAAATAGTTTAGAATATCATGTTACATCATCTCTTGATCATAGCACCAGTTAGAACTTGTATTCTCTGAGCTAGATTCATGCATAATGGTTTATTATATAAAAGGGGTGTATATCAGTGTATGGGCATCCAATTGATGGTCATCCTGGATTGGCACAAGGAGAATATTCTTTAAAGTCCATGCACTACATTTTATTTAGTTTCTGATAAATTAATACTTAAGTGTTGCATCCAAATTAATGTTTAAATAATCACCCCAAGTTGACAAGGGCTAAATAATTACCCAGGTTTATAGTAGACCCATTTCAAATCCAGTCACCAGATTGATGAATATTACTTATATTTATTTATAATGTTGGCGAACTTAGTTAATTGTGCTTATACTTAAGATATTAGCTGTGTTGATCTCTCAGAGAGACCTCACTGAATGATCTCATGCTCTTTACTTTACTCATTCTTTTTATATGGATTTTATATTTATTGTTTTTATACTTATATATTCAATTAATTTTTAATATTTTATATTTAGTTTTCTGGGATTGATGATGATGAATACCATTACCCCAGGTAACCCCCAAGACCTCTATACTGTTACAATACATCTTTATATAAGAGCAATAGTATATATATAGGTAATAAGCATACACATAAAAGCACTTTTTGGCAAATATTAATTTTTGCCCTTTTCAATGTGCTTCAACTAATTTAGAACTACAATTTATATTGCATATACAGTGACATCTATCTGTTTTATATAAAATTAATTATAATCTATTAGAATCATACAATATTTTAAAGGCATTAAAAAAACCCTGTATAAATGTATATTAAAATCTTGCATTCATTTATCATTAGCCAATTATTAGTCAAATTAATTGATTTTTTATATATGTTTATACAATTATTTTTGTTATAATTAATGCAATTGTTTTCATATATCTTCCTTCTATTAGGTTCTGTAATATAATTTATATATATATATTTAGGTCTTGAATTCAGACTTTCATGCTCCCTATAGCTATGCACTCCATTGTATACAACCAATACTCATGACCACACACATGTAAAAAAGACAAATGATTTCCTATATATATATAATTAAAATTACTCCAAATCCAAAATTCAAACAGACCAGCATAAAAATAATATTAAAACACTACCAAAGGTTTCACTGCTACAAACAGACTTCTCAAGTGTAAAGAACTACTAAAACTATGCAATATATATAATATTAAACATTACCCACAAATCCATTCACTTCCCATCCACCCTTAATATTAAAAGAACTCTTAAATAAATTAATTGCTTCAGAATAATAAATTTTCAATAATAAAGATTCTTTAATTCTTCTTTTGATTTCATTTCTCTCAAAGAAGACAACCTTAGCTTCATCAAAATCAATAGTGTGACCTGTATCTTTTTCATGGACATACAAAGCAGAACTAAGATATCTATTTTTAACTCTACTTTTATGAACCTTTATTCTTTCAATTAAACTCAAACTACTCTGAACTATGTAAACCTTCTTATACTACACCGGGAATAGTCTTCCTACTAAAAATTTCTTTTGTATTATTTAATAAATTATTCAATGTAACACCCCTTTTCCAAGCAATTTTTTTATTTCCAAACAATTTACTATTTCTACATACAATTTTATAAGAAGACAATTTATATGGCAAAGAAATAAAATCATATTTTTCTTTTACCTTTACATCCTTACAAATATTACTATTAAATAAAATACTTTTAACAAATTTATCAGAGTAACCAACCCTCAAGTAATCTTTATAAAATTGATATTTCTGAAACAAAGCTACCCCACTAGAATTATTTAATTTAATATTCCTATGACAATAATTCCTTAAAGCAACTACTTTATGAGATACAAACTGATAGCTATCAGGTTTAATTATAGATCTTAATTCTTTACTTTTAACTAAATGACTGCACAATAAACAATTAGTTTCTACATTTCTAATCACCAAAAGATCTAAAAATTTTAACTTACCAAAATCTAATCCCCTCCTTCTAACACAAATTTTATAGAAGGATCAAAACAATTAAACTCATTTACAAATTCTTTCAATTTATCATTCTCAACTATAAACAATCATCAACATATCTGACAAATAACTTTACATATAAACAATTCTTTTTAATAATAATTTCCTCTTCCATATAATAAATATAAACTGAACATACTAAAGGAGAAATAATATAACCTATTATCCACCCTTCCTTAATCTTATAAAAATTACCTTTATAAGTAAAATGCATATATATATTGTGTTAATCCACTATTCATCAGTTGGTCCAGATCACCATCTCCCATATATATATAGACAATCAGTGCTCAGTTTATATTAAGATAGCAAATCTTCAAACTTTAATGGACAAGCTTCAATCTTCTCCACCCTCCAATTCTTCAGCCATCCATATCATTTAAAATCTAATGTTGTTACACTCAAAGCCCTTGTCGATCTCAATATTATTGTCATATCCATGTTGAGTAAGTCACTCTGACAAATGATGAGTGCTGGGTTAGCACAAAATGGAGATCATTTGTCTCTTTTACATGTATGTGGTTGTGTGTATAGGTTGTATAAGATGGAGTGCATAGCTGTAGGGATCTTGAAAGTCTGAGTTTAAGACCCATATAATCATACTAAGTTTAATATAGACAATATACTTATATTTTAATATTACATATTCAGCCTGTATTCTGCCCATCCCCCATGAATTTAAAAAATATTAAGGTCCTATATGCAAGTTGTCAGAGTGACCTAAAGTCAACATGAGTATGACAATAATATTGGTATCAAGGACTTTGAATGTTTTTCATCATCAGATTTTCAATAATATGGATGGCTGAAGAATTGGGGTGGTGGTGGTGAAGTTTGAAGCTTATCCATTGAAGTTTGAAGATTTGTTATCTTAATATAAACTGACTACTGATTGTATACATGTGTGAGAGATAGTGCTCTGGACCAACTGATGAGTACTAATTCAGCACAAAATATGTATATTGGAAATTCTTTGATCTTTTTCACATGTATGTGGTCATGTGTATCACTTATTTAAGATGGAGTGCATAGCTGTAGGAAGCTTGAAAGTCCGAGTTCAAATCTCTTCTAAATATATGTATAAATAAATAATTCTATGCGCCAATGACAATTTCCTACTACTGTCTTTCTTAAATTTATTTAACTACCATTAAGTTATCATCCAACTGTCTTTAGTAGATGAAAATGAGATGACTTCCACAGATTCTTTGAGATCTTATTCAAATCAACTATGGACATATGATTGAGGTTATAATTATATCTCCAGGAATTAATCTTGGAGTTCTCCAGCAACTTTGTCCACACTTACCAACATACTAAGAACTCAAAAAGCAATTAGAAGTAATATCATTTTCATTTCTAAAGGTAGTGAATGATGACATAAAGTGAATTAGATATCTTAATTTAATAAAGACAGCACTGGAAGATTATTATTGACTCTTAAAACTATTACATATTAAAAATGTTGCTTAATTATACTATTACTCACAATATATATAATTTCATTATCATTTTCAACCAGTATCATTCACTATAAAATGAAAGTCTCTCTAACTTTAATTCAATTTCACTTATCCATAGATTTTCTTCTCCACATCACACAAGCAAATTTTATTTAATCCAACCATCTCACATGTGGTCAATTTTTAAGTCCTTTAGAATCTATTGGAATCCTGTTTAAAATTTCAACTATCCATCTATTATCATTTCTATTAGAAATATGTCCAGACCAGTTCTATTTCAATCTTCTAATAATGTTAACGACACCCTGTTTATTCTCTCATTCACATATTTCAATTATGATCACTTCTTCTTGCTCATAATATTCTTTCTTTATACTTTGTTGAGTGGTCTGAAATCTGTACTATTTTTTTGTTAAGTGTCCAAATCTAGATCCATAGCTATGAAATGATAAAAAGAATATATATTTCCTTTTAATACAAAATTATTTCTACTAAAAGTACTCCATCCAAGGTTAATTTCATCCATTGATTCCATTTGTATTAATAATCTGACCATGAACTTTGTAATTATTAACCTCTAATTTGTGATCCATCTGTATTAATTATCTGATCAAGATATATGTGATTACTAACTTCTTCTAATTAATGATTATAAATCTTTATTTTCTTCTGAAAAAAAAACATTGAACATTATTTTAGTCTTTTTAGCATTCACTTTTCATTCCTATTTTATTATTTCTCCGATAACTCGTGCACCATTTTCTGAAACTCTGAAGCATTATTTGCAAAAATAATCACATTATCTTCAATATTTAGATGACTTAATTAAACTCCACTTAGTTTTACTACTATAGTTTCCATTTTAATCCATAAGATATCTCTTACAAAACTACTGTAAAAATTTTTTTTTAGATATGGAATTACTCTAGCATACAGCTTTATCAATATTTTCTTAACATTAGCATGTAGTTTAATTACTGTTGTTAGATTTGGATAAATATTCTTTACTATTTGATATTATCCTGGGTCTATATCTTGATGATCCATAGCCTTTAATCACTATGGAAATGCTTATAACAAATAATGTCTTTTCATACTCTGCTAATACAAAGCTAAATGGCAATTCATCTCCATTTGGCCTTTTAAAAAATTTCTCACAATATTTGGATGAAATCCACTGTGCTAAAACCATATTTACAACCAATTTGTTTTTTGGTTAGTTAGAATTAAAAATTCAACTTGTTTTTAAAGTTTTTGTATAGAATTGATAGGAGATTGATATAGGTCTGTAATGTCTACTTTACCACCCTTCTTAAATAGCATTGTTACGATTGCAGTCTTTCAGTCTTTTAGTCCATCTTCATCATTTAAACATTTGGTATCTGGCTTTGCCAATAATTTTTCTATTTCTTTACCTTCTGTTAAAATATCAATACTAATTATTTTCAGAAACCTTTCTTCATACATTTAATTGAAAATCTCATCCCATTTAAAATACGTGTCAATTCAGAAGATGTAGTAATTATATAGGATTTGTTTAAATCTTTATAAAAGTATTCAAAACATTTTATAATGCCATCCCCTTTTTCATAATAGTTTCATATTCTTGTTGCTGAAACAACTTTTCTTCAAACACTAAGATACTGTTTTACACTTCTGAGAATTTTCTTTTATAACTTTTCTTGCCAATTCACAATTATATTTTCTTATATCATTATTAATTCTTTTGTATAACTTTGCAAAATAAATATATCATGAAAGGACAAATCGATATTATAGACATCATTGAAAGAATTAAGGAACTGAAGAGGAAATGGTCTGGTCACGTTACTAGAAAAAATGATAATAGATGGACAGTAGAATTTTTAAACTGGATCCTAAGAGATTTAAAAGAATGGAAAGAGATCATATGTGAGATGATGAACGAAATAAAGCAGTGTGCTAATGCGATGTCAAGAAGAAAGATTAGCGATCCATGAAACTGAATTACACTGAGAATGACTTTCATCCCGCAGTGGACAGATAATGGTTGAAAATGATAATGATATTCTATAGTAAATAATAATAATAAAGATATTTTGTTTTTAAACAAAAAAAATATATTTTATTTAATAAGAAAATAATATATTAAAATTATACAATTTTTATTAAAAATAAAATTGAAGACAAATTTTTAATGAATCTGTTTATAAATCACGTGACCACGCATCCCAAAATATTCCAATACAACTGAAATGCAATAATCTAATGGAAATCTTTCCCGCTAAATCCCTCGTCTCGCCAGCTGTCACACAAAACACAACCAAACACTACAAATATTAATATATATAATTGATTAAAAAAAGTCGATCGCTTCCATTTAATAATATATAATAGCTAATAATAAATAAATAAAAACAAGCTTTTGTACAAAGTTTACTGTAAATAAAATGGGTGTTGTAACAAATATAAATTTTATTATCTTACTGTACGAATTGCTTTCATTATATATTTAGAATTATCTTTTAAAAAAACAAACAAACAAACCTCATTATAAAGTTAATAAAATATTTTTCACTGTCTTAAAATATAAGTATAAATATGGAGCTGTTGCGAAAACAACCATTCTTTGCTGCTACTCACAAACGAAGATGGCCATTTTAATGTCTCTTAATTAAATAGGACGGTAAAAGGAAAGAAAGACGGAAAAAAAAACCCGAAGATGAGGTTTGCAGATGCCGATGTACAACAATTCTCACATATTTCATATGCTATCCTAAAACTATACTTTTTTATGTTTTCAGGTGCAAACTTTTCTTTTAGAAAATTTCACATCTTTTCTAATTGAAATACTTTATTGCATTCTATCCCGTTATATTCTCTTAAAGAAAAACTCTTATTTAGATCACCATTAAAAATAATTTTTTTTGTCTAAAAATAAATAAAGAAATCTTTTATTATTCCATTATTTCATATATTCCGTAAAATAATAATAATTGATGGCTTTATTGCTCGGGCGTTCATAAGAAGTTTGAGCCCCAGCGCCACCCGAAGTACTCAAACAGGAATCCATTTGAAGACCTTAGATTCCGAGACCCACACTCTACCACTGCACTAAACTATGCATGGCATAGATAGTCAATCATAAATTATCTCCCCATAAAGCAAGTTGGTTATAAATCGTTCTTGCTGTTTTATTGTGAGAATCTTACAGGTGAAAAATTTCCCAGCATGTTTATGTTACAACAGATGATCTCACTTCCACACTATAAATTTTCACAGAACGTCACATATACAAACAAATTAACTGATGTAATTTTTAACATCATGATAGAATTTCTTATCTTTTAAAGTGTTAAGTGTATCAGCATATTATTTGTTTATTTGCATCGCACCTCAATATTCAAGCCCACTTTGCTTTCTAATAGCTATTAAGATATTTAAATTGGCTCACATTCCCAAGCGACAACAATCCAAGCTAAAATGTTCTTACCTCCCCCCTCACTACCTATTAATGACTGAGAAATATATCTGGGTTTTGTTTTAAATATTGATAATTAAATCAAAGTCGTTGACAGCATTCAAAACATAAAGAATATTCTGAAGGTCGTCCTTCAAATTGGCAAGAAGATTCTTGCTTTTGCTTTTAATCGATTTAAATTGAAAAACTATACACCAAGTCCTAAACATTGTTGCATAGACTATTATCTAAAAAAAGGAAAACGAAATCTGAATTAGCACATATTCCTGATTAATACCAATTTTCATTTTAAATGCCTCAGATTTTCAACCATCAGTAATAACAATTTTATACTATCATATAGAAGTAGTACATAATATGAATGAACTTTGATGGATTGATTAGTTGATTTCAAACATTGCTGCAAATCTTTTGGATTAATCTGTCATTGCCCAGATCAATAAAATCCATATATTAACCAGCTTCCACCCCTGAAAATTCCATGCTACCATGTTACTAATTCTTTTTGATTTTCTAAACCCAAATTTCGAATAATTACACTAATAAAAATATGCAAATTTGAAAGGTTTTATATTCACTAGTAATAATAGTAATCAAATAAGTTACTCAGGAAAATCATGAACCTCATCATGCTTCAATTAAGAAACTTTTCCTTTTAACTTATCACGCAACCACTATGTTAAATTATAGAGAACATCATTAATTATTACAGAATTGATAGGCTGTTAATTCGATTTTGTCTTGAAAAATTTAAAAAGGCGTCAAGTGTTGTTAGCCGAGAGGTCAGCGCAGCTGCCTTGCAAGCAAGTAGTTGCTTGCAGACAGTTGTTGTGGGTTCGCTTCCCAGCCGATGCTATGACATATGGAAAAAAAATTTTAAAGGGAAAATCTAAATTAAATTTAAAGAAGAGAATCACCTATTTTAAAAAAAGTAGTATAAAGTTTAAACTCGGTGGTCTTAAACTAAGATTAAACTAAAGTTTATTTAATAATTAATCAAACATTTAACTTTTTATCAAGTATCATCTCTAATTTATATTATTCAGTGCAGGTGGTTGAATAGGTATTTAACAATTAAGATTTAGAGATCGATTTCAGGTGAGTAACGCAAGAAATAGCAACTACTTCAATCTGCTCCTCCTGTTACATTGACGTTTGAACATTGTACATTCTTATAATTAACAAGCAGAGATAGCTCTATCAAGTCCATTTATTTTTTACAATATAGCACATACAGTCTTATTATTAGGATGTAAGAGAGAGAGAGAAATCTTTATTTCCAGCTTACTAAACTTTATAAAGCAAAAACTTGCTTTTACAATATTTAAAATTTTAAATATAGGGGATTTGAACTCAGACTTTCGAGCCACTTCACTCACTATACACACTATCTCATACTATTGATACACATGATCACACACATGCAGAAAAGATAAATAATCACCAATATACGTATTTCGGGGAAACCAGCACTCATCAGTTGGTCCAGATTACCAACTCCCATACATATATATATAATCAGCGCTCAATTTATATTAAGATAGCAAATCCTTACACTTTAATGGACAGGCTTCAACCTTCTTCAACCTCCAACTCCTCAGCCATCCACACCATTGAAAATCTGATGATAGAATTTAAAATTTATAAACATCTTACACTTTCATCACCACAGATTATTTTTAAACCTTCATTTTTTAAATTTATTCTTTGGATTTGATGCATATAGTTATTATATAAGTTTAAATCAAATAACTGCTGTTAAAACAAGATAACTTCCATGCAAAAACGACAATAAAACCAGTTACTTTAATTTATAAATTAATTCTTGGATTAAAAAAAAATATTTAAAAGCTTTAATAAATTGTTAATAAAATTGGAAATATTTTTCTTTTTTAAATGCAATAAACGATCTAGTGTTATTTCTATATTGCGACACACACATATATATATACGCAAATAAAAGGATTTGAATTCAGGATTTTTCAACCTATTCATTTTCCATTCCATCTCAAGCAACCACCACACATGAGCACACAATGCGAAAAAAATGTGTCCCAATATATATATATTTCGTGCAGTAGGAGCACTCATTAGTTGGGCCAGATCATAATCTGCCACATATATATATATTCAATTGGTGCTCGATTTATATTAGTATAGCGATTCTTTAAATTTTAATGGACATGCTTTAATTTTCTCACCCTCCCAACTATTCAAACATCCATTCCATTAAAAAACTGATGTGGAACATTCAAAGTCCTTGTTGGATTTGATTTTATAATCATACCCATGTAGATATTACATCAATCTAACCTCTCATATTCCTTCGAAAGCGCTAAGTATAGAAATAAATAGAATAATATAAATAAATATATATTGAGTTTTAGTGTGGAGATATTACCGTAAAATATCTTATCTTATTACATATATAAACCACACATTTAGTTATTTAATAATTATTGGACATTACATATCCATATATATATTAATAGGAGAGCGATGGGTTGAACTTATACTAAGATATAATTTATTTCCCAATATATATATTTATAATTAAGTTAATTTTTCATAATAGATCTGAATTAAATTTAGGAAAAGTTATTAACTATTTTTATATAACAAAATTAGTCTGAAAATGAATATGCACACAGACAAACCTGGATACAATAGAGTCGAATTATTTACCTTCGTCTTCATCATCGCAAGTCTTTCCTTGTTGAGCATAATAATTATTTAGTGGACAAAAGCATTGAAACTCTCCGGTATTGTAATTTTTTTGACAAATACCCTCCTCACCGCAAGCAGGCTGACAAAGCTAAATAAATAAATAATAAATAAAAGATTTAAATTAATACATTTAGTCATATCCATTTTAATTTTTAAAGCTATATTAGAAAGTATAATATATTGTAATGGAACGGGCTTTTACCTGGTATGAAAATAGATTATTTTGGTCATCACAATGAATATCAGAGTATATCTTTGATCTTTGTACCTATATATACCACATACACATTGATTTCATTCCTAGGAGAGGAGAGGTTAAGAATCAAGTAAATATTAAATATATATCTAACTCACTTCATCCATGCCATATATCATTTCTATTATCCCTAGTTTCGAACTAATGGAGTCTCTGCACGATCGTTTAGTTCAGGCGTCAGTAAATTTACCAAATGGGCGGTTGAAGAGAGATGGAAGTGAATGTAGCTGAAAAAATCTTAAGTGATTGGCAGTGCTCTAGTGCAAAGTCAATATGTTCACATGCAGCAGCTGAACCGGGTCCAAGAGTTTTGGGAAAACCGAGGCCGGAAGAAACCATCTAATAAGCAGCCAGTTGTGAAGCACATCAGAGGAAGTGTACCGGTGTATTGTGTATTCAAAATGCAAGCATTCCAAATACCAATAAACAAAACAATAAGTGATAATAATAATGAAAAGTTATTGTTACACGCACAACGTAATATATATATATAGTTTACTTTGGTTCACTTTCCAGACAAGTTATTGCTACACGCACAACATAATATATATATAGTTCACTTTAGTTCACTTTTCCTGACACATTTCATGACTGGCTGCTTACTAAATGGTTTCCTCTGGCCTCAATTTTCCCAAAACTCTTGAGCCCAGTTCAGCTGCTGCACACAAACACATTGACTTCATACTGGAGTATTGCCCCACTTAAGCTTCTTTTAGCTACACTCACTTCTATCTCTCTGCAACCATCCACTTGGTAACTCACTGAAAGTAGAACAATGCACTTTGTTGCTTAAACTATTTATAGTCCCAGTTGGCCTCCGGCAATCCAAGGTTCATTCTTGATGTTATATGTCTTGAATTCCTCTTTGTGTTTTTAATTATGCATATAATTAATTAGTATTGTATCAAGAAATATTTGTAATTAGCAAATATTTCTTGGTATTTATGAAACACAATGTTCTTGTCGCAAATACATAAATTTAATCATTAATTAAATCTAACACTTATCAGTTAGCGATCTGACAAAGAATAAATATATTTCTCTAATATATTCTTTACTTTTTCTGGAGTACAAAACTTATACTTGAATGTCAATGTAAATATTTTTACAAAACACTTCACAGGCTATATTAGTATCACTTAAAATACAGGTAGGTGTAAATATGTGTAGATGTTTAATGATAGATGTGAATATGAACTGATGTGTAAATGGGCAAACATGTTTATAAATATGTGAGAAGATATGACCAATTGAAAGTTAACTATAGAAAAACATACCAAGAGTTTTAATTTAACATTTGAATATATTTAATAATTATAATTACAGTGATTAATATTTTTAATAAAGAAAATGGTACTTTGGTATTAAAGCTGCAACATAGGAAGATACGAGGCCTTTTCACACCAACAATGAATGTGTAATGTCACAATGACACCAAATTCCCTGTGAGTATGTTTTTTTTTTTGTAATGTTTCAACATTTTCAATTATTGTCTACATTTCTTTCTGACAAAAGCCAGGATAAATAAAAATGTAATAAAAGTTTAATAATTATTTTATTTTTTTGTACTTTTGGTTTAATTTCTTTATAAAAAAAATTACATTAAAAAAACAATGATTTTTATTAGCACTTCTCTAGCAATCCCAGCATACTTTGCAATCACTTGGTACATTTTAGCAGTGAAAATTTTTACTGTAGACCTCCATTTTCTGTGGTAAGAGTATATGTGCAAACTTTGGTTTTAACACATAAATTCCTTTTATATATTTACATGATAAATGTTATAGGAATATAGTTAATGTATTTTTATCCAAATTACTTAAAAATTAAAATCATTTACCATTTGTTTGGTGTATATTTAAACTATTTTTTTTGATTAATGGCATCATTATTGTAATACCACAAATCACACTTTATTTTTAATTTTTAAATGTCATTCTTCAAAGACGTTAGTGTTGAAAATCACATTTTTTAAAAAACTTGTTAATATTAAAAGTCATACATATTTGTGAAAGTCACATTTTTTTTAGAAACTTGTTAATGTTGAAATTTTATTTTAAATGTTGTTCTTAAAAGTTGTTAGAGTTGAAAGTCACATTTTTTTAAAACTTGTTAATGTTGACAGTCATACATATTTGTGAAAGTCACTTTTTTTTGGGAAATTTGTTAATGTTGAAAGTTGTAGATATTTGAATGCATTTGTTATTAAAAATTATTTATATATTTATTACGTTTTACTATTTTTTTACTTTTACTTATTTTTAGTCCTGCAATACAGAACATGTATTAGACCGACTGCACCTGTTCACTCACACTCATGTCAACCTCTGTAAGATCCATGTAATGCTCTTTTTTGCCAAAAAAGTTGTGTACAAGATTCATGTACATGTTATTTTGGTCAGATCACAAGATTACAAAGTTATCAGTGGATTGATACAAATATGAACAGGTGCAGTAGGCATAATACATGCTCCATGTTGCAGCTTTAATACTAAAGTATCATAAAAATTCATAACAAAATTATAAAACATTTAATTAGACATTTATGCGTATTCTTTGCTTATAATTGGTTCTAACTATTATTCCAAACCTTGATTCCCACAAAGAATAGCCACTTGATGTCCCTATTAACATAAATAAAATTTATATATCTTTGTACATTTGATTCCTATCTGTCATCATGGTGATATGGGATTCCCCTATTATGTACAGAAATCATGCTGTAGACCAGAAATGCCATTTATGATAGACATAGTTAGTCAAATATACCAAAAACATTTAACACAATGATTAGTATAAACAAAGAAAGAAAGACATATGCTGTGCAAATGTACAAATGTTTGGACTAAATACATATTACATAAAATCTTATCTTTCCCCTCTGATGAGGATCGGATTAGTACACAATCAAGCACTTATTATAAATTATATTTTATTTTGCTTATACTAAAGGCAACAATATTTCTTTATCATATTATGTACTAACACTTATATTCCACCTTTTTGTCTCTATATTAAAGTAAAAAAAAATTATATCAAATATACAAATAAATAAAGTTAATGATGTCAATCTAAATTTAGTTTTGAAGTTTATAAGGAAAAATGTCTTAGTGAATAATACCAGTAATCCTTTTTAATCCATTTCAGGTATACATGGTAAATTATGAGGGTTCTAGAACATCCACCAAGTCACTCATCTTTTATATCCTTGAAATTTCTGCTATGAAGTGGAGAGTTATAGGATCCATTCATTAAAAATTGATTTGATGTTTTGTAGTGCAGGTATAAAGTGCTAGATCAGTCCCATCCTGGTTCTGACAAGTTATAGCTCCATGAGTGATGACTTTCTTTCCCCAATGTCACTTTTGCACTTATCAATGCATATTTGTCTGTATCATTATATATATATATATATATATATATAATTATTCAAAACAATACAATAATTAATACAGTAAAACAATATTTAAAAAAAAAAACAAATATATACCAATTTAATAGAAGTACTTTCAACTATCTATGTAGTCGTTGTCAACTAGATTCAAATTGTATTAGAAAAAACCGTTACAAATGTAAACAAAAAGTAATACGTCATACATCAATTTTCCCACAATTCATTAATTTTTATATTGGCGGCCTGTCTGTTTATCAACTGTTGCTTTTCACTTTTTATTAACATAGCTTCTTTAATTTTGCATTTATTATTATTTCTTTCAATACACAAAATCTTAACTTTATTAAAATCAAAATCAAAACCATAATTACATGTTACATTATGATCAAAAAATACTGATGGTGATACATCATCATTTCTAACATTCTCTTGTCTTGATTTTTGCACTCATTTATATAACAACAAATGCTCCTTTGATCTTTTCTCCAATGTACATCGAGATTTCCCAATATATGCCTTTCCACAAACACATAGCCATTTATATATTGCACAACTTTGATTTAAAATACTACACCTATTTTTTGAATTATTTATTAATCTATTTAAATTAAAAATATATGTCGAGTTGCATTTTATACTACTCCTAATTTAAATAGATTAATAAATAATTCAAAAAATAGGTGTAGTATTTTAAATCAAAGTTGTGCAATATATAAATGGCTATGTGTTTGTGGAAAGACATATATTGGGGAATCTCGATGTACATTGGAGTAAAGATTAAAGGAGCATTTGTTGTTATATAAACGAGTGCAAAAATCAAGACAAGAGAATGTTAGAAATGATGATGTATCACCATCAGTATTTTTTGATCATAATGTAACATGTAATTATGGTTTTGATTTTGATAAAGTTAAGATTTTGTGTATTGAAAGAAATAATAATAAACGCAAAATTAAAGAAGCTATGTTAATAAAAAGTGAAAAGCAACAGTTGATAAACAGACAGGCCGCCAATATAAAAATTAATGAATTGTGGGAAAATTGATGTATGACGTATTACTTTTTGTTTACATTTGTAACGGTTTTTTCTAATACAATTTGAATCTAGTTGACAACGACTACATAGATAGTTGAAAGTACTTCTATTAAATTGGTATATATATATATATTTTTTTAAAATATTGTTTTACTGTATTAATTATTGTATTGTTTTGAATAATTATATATATTTTATTATAATTGGAATACAGACATTGATTAATAATTTATATATATATATATATATATATATATATATATATATATACACACACACATATATATATATATATATTTCTTTAATGAATTATTTTGAGTGAAGTAATATCAATATTTCTTGTATTATTGTATATCCTTGAATCTAGATATTGTGATCTACAACTTAGAATTACTGGCACTTTGGAAATTTGAGTGATCTGAATTTACTTGCGAAGATTTCAATTTCGAATTCCTTAGATAGCTTACTTTAATTCTATATGCTTGTTCTCGCTTTCTCGATATTCAGATATTGGTTTTCAATATTATTTCAACTTAAAATTGGCTGATGTTTCTCTTCAAATTGTAAATTCAAATCCTCTACCTAAATTTTTGCAGGTTATTCAGCAGATAAGAATTTTTCTCTCTCTTTGGCAAGAAGAAGCTCATTGTTCAAAAATAAATAAGTTTGTGGTTATCATTTAGGTCTATTGTTGACATCATTTTTAATGAATATTAATATATGTAATTTGTTAATAACAATAAAATTTTTGATATTTCTTTATTATGAATTTTCATTTCTTGATTGCATTCATTTTATCTTATCTTATTTACTATGCATTGTTATATTGTGTTGCAGTTATAACACATTTAACAAGGTAATAATTGCTAAAGGTTAATTATTGTGCATGTCTTATAATTTAATTGAGATATGTATTTACAGTATAATTAAGTCGGGGCTTAAACTGTGTATGCAATTCATGGTTTGTCCATTTTAATGCTATAATATTGATTAATCTAGTGATTAATAAATACACTCATGTGTCTTTGAAGTGGATTAGTTCATACAGTGTGTAATTGGTATTGATAATATGTAAGGGTACCCGTAATCCCAGCAAAGGCATTAAAGATGGATTATATCTTTAATTCCTTACCCTTCTATCATTTCAGGATTAGGTTAAGGTAGCTCTATGATTTTTATTCTTCTTGAGCAGTTAATGATTTATCAAAATATTCTTGTTTCTTAATAATAGTTTCAATCATGTTGACAGATTATTTCAAATCTTGATTCAAAGATTTCTTGTTTTGCTTTCCAAATAACATTATGTTCAGTATCTCTATAAAATAACTATAACTATAAATTCATATTTGATTTATAAAGAAATCTTTGTTCTTCCTATAACTTAAGTAAGATATATATTTTTTTAATTTAAGAGATGCATACTGATCAATGTATAATCTTTGACGTGCTTCAATTGTCATTAGAAAGCTCTCTCTTCTTGCATCAATTTCTTGTACATTTTTCTTACTTAATTTACTTTAGATATGATTATCGTTATTTATTATTTGGGTTTGAATTCATACTTTGTAGATTTGTTTTTTATGTTAAGTTGGTTAAATATATTTCCCCCAGGGTATGGTTTCATAATTAGACCATTGTATGTTCCATTGATACCATTACCCTTATTTAGCCAATATGCATTTGGAATAGCACATTTGATGATAGTAAATGGTCCATCTTACCTATCACAGAATTAGTGAAAAATGAATTCTTTAGGGTTACTTATATGAGGTGTTTTAATAAAGACTTTGTCTCCAATTTTAAAATAGCAAGCTTTTTTAAAAAATTTGCTGCACTTTTCATTCATATGTAGCATTATATGCCTCTATTTGATCCTTTTCTCAATCGATAGGTGTTCTGTGAGCATAGGCATGGGTTTATAAACTAAAATGATTCGGGTATGTTTTGGTTTTGGTTTTATTAATTTCTCTAGAAAAGTGTGTTTTACTTTTTTACTAGGGTATCTTGGCTTAAACTTTGTGTATAATAATTAAACCATCATGTAACATGAGGATTTTGATTGCTTGAGTTACTCCACCCTCGGGAGTATTTTTCACACAATATGTCTTTATTAATATACTTGGTGTTATGAGGTCTATCTTATTTACGGTCTTATTTATTATTTATATAATGATGTGCCAAAGGCTTTTATGGCAGAAGATCTGATTAGATGCAGCTAAGTTTGTTTTAGATAGCCTATGCCTTATTTAAGTATAGGTCTGTTTAAGAGTACCTATCCTGCTCTTTATTTTTGAGTCTTACTCGATTTTCTTTTGTATCAGTTAAACATGTTAGTTGACATTAATCTATAAATGGAACAACTTGTTACAGTAACCAGTCTCCATTTTCAATGATAAAGGTATAATTCATTATGGGTTCCAGAAATAAAGTTATAGTTTATTTATAAAAGTTCATTTCTCAATCATATTTTATAATCCAAGTTCTATGATGTGTGTCCTCCTCCTTTATATTTTCATCCTTCAATATGATTAACCATAATCCTAATGACTCCTTACATGGGTTCAAATTCACATTTTGTAGATTTTTATTTAGTCTTAAAATGATTTACTTATATCTATAAAAAAAATTGGGATGATTTAGTTTCTCGTAATTTGGTTTCCACATCCTTGATCACAATCCTATAAGTCCATTTTTATTATAAACTTATTAAGCATTTGTATTTATATACTTAATATATGTGAATGGGCCCTAATAGGTATTATATAGTTTATGGAACATAGTACCTTTTTGGTTCTTAATATGTGGTATTCTAATTTTAAGTACTATCCAATGGCTGATGTTTTTATTCCTATTATTTCTTCCATTATAGAAGACTTTCAAATATTTTAATTTACACTTAGGATAATTAAGCATGGTCGCTTCAGTTAAAGTTTCACAAATTCATCATAGTTGGGATATTTCTCATCTGTAAGAATAGCATGATAATTCCATCTTGATAGCTGTCAATTACTTTACGAACAATATCCCTAAGAAGCATTTCAAATTTATTTTTATGATAAATATCAATATAAAATAATATGATTCCAGACGTTTATCAATTTTATTTATCACTGGTATTTTTATGGTGAGATTCCCACTAACATTTATAGTATTTGAGTTTATTTTAGTTCTTACAGGTTCATCTGCTAAACTATAATAAATTTCAGATTCTTCTAAATTTAATTCTAATTGAAGTTTGGAATTATTACCTGTTTGATTTATTTTGATGACCATAGTGTTTATTTTGCTATCAATTTTCTCTTCAACTTTTTCAAGTTTTCATATCTTGTTTTAATGTTGATCTGTATTTGGGATATTTTAACTTTCAATTCAAAATTTAAATTATCTATTTTTTTTTTATAAATTACTCGTTACATTATCCACCATTTGTAGTTGCTTTGCTTTCATATCTGTTTTTATGTTATCCATTCTTTCAGATATATTTTCTATCTTGTCAAATATTTGTTGTTGCTCTACTTTCATATCTGCCCTCATTTGTTGTTGATCTGCTTTCATATGTTTTATGTTATCCAGCCTTTCAGATATATTTTCTGTCTTGGCAGACATTTGTTGTTGATATACTTTCATATCTGTTTTTAGATTGGTGAACATTTGTTACATTACTAACATCATTTGTTTATATTATCCATCATTAGCATTTCCTTTCTCTTCCCTTGGTTCATCTGGATTTTTAATGGTTTCTGGGAATTGGGCACTTATTACTTCCCCCAGATACACCTATGTCCAGTTCTTTTGATATATCCTCTAACATGTTATCCTCTATTTCTTCTCTATTCATTTCACTTTGTATTTCAAGTTCATTTTCTTTTTCACTACTTGTTTCTAATCATATCATTTTGATTTGGCTTCTAGTAATCATAAACTTTCTAATACTTTATTTAAAATATTTTTGTATTACTTCTTATTCTGACTTTTGAATTGTAATAAAGATTTCTTATTATATTGTACATCATGGAAATATTTGTCATCACTATCACTTTTACTATTCTTGTCAAAACTATAATTTTATGTGCACAGGAATTGTTTTTTTATTTGACCTTTTTCTTTTATTATATAATTTCTCCATTTCATAACAGTTTAGATTGTTGTCTGTCATCTATTTTATTTGGGTTGTTGCTCTACTTTCATATGTTTTATGTTATTCAGCCTTTCAGATATATTTTCTGTCTTGGCATATGAAGAAATATTTTATAAATATGTTTATGCTTTATTGTTTTACTATTGAAAATATAAAATTGTATATTAATATAAAATCAGATTAATCAGCAATTGGATATATTTTATATGTATTACCAAGTGTAGTATTAATATATGATTTTAGTGATAGTATATACAAGTGCTTTAAAATGCTGGGTGAAGAAGCTGTTAATGGCAACAATCAAAATAAATCAATGTAGGCTAAGCATTTTCGAGGTGTTATTCCTCATAATCATAGCCAAAAAAATCATTGTTTGTGATATTGTTAAATGGTAATGTATGCAAATGTATATGTAAATTAATCAACTTATCCATTTTCTGGAGATAGCTAATCATGTGTCATATCTATTCATTGTGTTATTGTCATTGATAATAAAATACACTTTTATTTTCTTTATGTAGTCATTAACCTCAGTGCACACAATTTTGGGGTTGGAGGGTTCGAATCTATGACTGGCCTATTTTTCATGTTCAAGAAATAGAGATGTTGTTGTTCTTTTGTACTCTTATGTATGTATACATGTGTTGAGCAGCTGTATTATTGAAAGTGGCTAGTTTCCCCATAGTATGTAGTGCTGCATCCAGCCTGAGGGCATGAAAATCAATCTGTATCTGAAACCGACGCTTAATAAATCCCTGATGTAGCTTGCGATATTAGCCTTCCTATCAGCCTTGAATTTACATAAACTCTGATTCCTAAATGAAAATGCATTTAGACCTGTGAATTTATGTGAAGTAGGTGAATTGGAGTTTGGATGGCTGAATCCTCTGACTTCAAGAGGTTTGATGATCATGCAATAATGCAGAGCTCTGCTTTCTCTATGGACTAGAAAATCTAAATATTTTGTTTCTGCAATTCATTCCCCAAATGGTGTTAATAATTAATTTAGTACAAAGCTTTTGGGTCCCATGACTGGTAGTGCTACACATGTTTATACCTATCTGTATTTTAAGTTATACTAATTTAGCCTGAAGTAGATGATCATGTAGAACTCTCCATGAGTTTGAAACTCAGTATAATGGAAATGAAATATGGCATGAATGAAGTAAGTTAGATATATATTTAATATTTAGTAGATTCTTAACCTGTCTTCTCCTAGGAATGAAATCAATGGGTATGTAATATATATAGGTATAAAGATCAAAGATATACTCTGTTATTCGTTTGATGACCTAGCTAATCTATTTTCATATCAGATAAAAGCCTGATCCATTACATATGGCCCTCAACATGGTGCATGAAACACATATCAATGTTATGATTCTAGACTCATTTTATTACAATATATAAATACTTATTATTCTTTCTCTATATATGCATACATACAGAAACTTCAGACTACTCAACAAAATATAGAGAGATGTATGTTAGAAATAAAAAGAAAAGACTGAAAATGAAATACTTTGGTGAGAAAACAAATAGGTGTTACTGATATTGAAAATAATAAGAGATTAAAGTGGAGTTGGGCTGGACATATTGTTAGAAGAGATGATAATAGATTGACAGTTGAAATGTTAAATGGAATTCCAAGATTGTAAAAGATCTAGAAAGAGACCATATGTGAGATAGATGGATGAAAAAAGGATGTGTGTTGGAGTAATGTGGAGAAGAAAGAATAGAGATTGGAGATGGATTGACTTTGTAAAGACTTTCATCTTGCAGTGAATTGATAATAATTGAACATTAAAAAGAGAGAGAGGGGGGAAGAAAACAGAAAGGAGGGACAGAGAGAAAAATAGGAAGAGATAAGAGAGAAGGAAGAGGAGGGAGAGGGTGAGGGAGAGAGAGAAAATGAATAAATACTCTCAAGTTATCAGTAACATCTGGAAATCATATAAACAGTATTCTTCTATTTATAAGATTTTCATCATAATATACAAGAATACTTTATGATTGTTTTAAGTAGTTTCAAAAGATATTTAATTGGTGGTACAACTTATCTACAGCTCATTGCTGTTATCCAATATAAATGATTTTAATAAAGCATTAACAAGTAAAATAAAATGGGGAAGACAAAAAAACAAATACAGGCTATACTTGTTATTATTGTTTTATGTATGGAATCACCATGATCTCTTATAAAAATTGACAAAGGTCATACAAACAGATTCATTTTAGGTTTGTGAGGTAAATCTAATAAATAAGTTTAGTGTACCAATATAAACCACATCTGAAGAGTTCATCGTTTTATGTTTACATGTAGTTAGAAACACCTGTATTAATTAGTATATATATAGTAATGCTATAGAATGAACAAGAGGAAGAGACTCTTCAAAGGCTCAAATTGAGAATGCCAAAATTTGTAACTATATAAAAATGAAACAAGGAAAATAAAAAAATTCTATTTGTCTGCCCTTACTTTAAATATCAAGTTTATACTGATATAATTAAGAACACGAGAATGCCAACTCTTATCAATACCCTAAGTCTTTATTAGTTAATAAAATCAAATCAGTAATAGAATAAAATGAGCTAAGATTAAGCAGGCTTTATTGATAAAATAATCCAAAATCCATGTTAAAATAATATTTAAAATTTATTAATATATTTACATTGATATTCATTCATAAATAACCCTTTGGTTACTGTGGTAAATTTATTTTGCATTCAAGAATATATAAAAACATTAAATTTAATGTTTATATAAAATTTTATTACAAGAATTTATTAATAGCTTTTTTACCAATGAATGTTCATGAAAATATTAGATTAACTTTTAATCATTACTGGATTCTATTATAGTAATAAAATTTACATTACTTTTTTAATTAGATCTTACGTGTTTATAATAAAAGTAAGTCATATATCTATTAACTTAAATGAGAGTCATACTTCAGATTTAAATGAACAATAGAAAAATAATGAATATGTATAATAATTTAGATTAAGATATATAAAATTGTATTTTGTTTGAATTATCAAAGTGATGCTATATAAAAACATTTTTTCAGACCAGAAAAGAATTTTCATTCATTTATTAATTTCAAATAGGCATTGTATGGAAAAACTTACCTACTGAACACTCACCAAATAAATCAAATATGTTATTAAATAAAATTTATTATGATTGTTAAATATAAAATTTAGAATTATAAAGATTTCTTTTGATTAAGTGCAACATCAGATATTCACCCACACATAGATATATGTTAAATAAACTTTTCAAAATAATAATATAAAATCAAATAATTGCATATAATAAATTATAAATAGACCATACAACATGTGTTAATAGTGATTAACATTTATCACCAAGAGTTCTACTACTCTTTAAGTTCTATTTAATAAATTACCAAATCCATCAAGAGAATTTAACATTTTGAACTACAATGATTTAATAAAATAAGAGCGTTTTTCATTAGAATATTTGAAATCTATTAAACTGATTATGTAAGATTTGAAATACCAGGCACTCTTATACCTGGAACCTAATTGCAAATATAGGGGATTTGAACTCAGACTTTCACTTCAACCATCCACACTATCTCATACTACTGATACACATGATCACACACATGCAGAAAAGATAAATAATCACCAATATACACATTTCATGTTAAACCAGCACTCATCAGTTGGTCCAGACTTCCTTCTCACATACATATATATAATCAGTACTCAGTTTATATTAAGATAGAAAATCCATACACTTTAATGGACAGGCTTCAACACACTCCAACCTCCAACTCTTCAGCCATCAATAATCATCCTGGTAAGATATTAAAGAGTACTATTTCTTTTTTAAATGAAAACTATTGGTTCAATTGCACACATATATAAATACTGCTGCATGTAGGTTTTAATTTCCATGGTTAAATTTTATTAACATTACTAACTATTAATTATTCCTTTTGCTGGGACAGTTATCATTTTATCCTTGCTACATTAATAATACGTTAGCACTTGATATATAGATTTACATGGTCACCACTTTATTAACATATTTATAACTTTTAATTATGCCAATAGTTAGTATAAACATTATATAAACATGTAAGAAGTTAACAGTTGCAAATACCTTGGTCACATTATTAATACAGATGGAAACATAATGGATGAAATTAATCACAGAATTATACTTGGTTGGAGTGCTTTTGGTAGAAATAACTTGATACTAAAAGAAAATATGCTTATGTGTTTGAAAAAGATTTTAATAAACATGTTTTACCAGTTCTTACTTATGGGTCTGAGACATGGACACTTGATAGAAGAGCAACACAGAGAAATCAGACTATTCAAAGAAGTATAAAGAGATGCATGTTAGGAGTAACAAGAAGAGATCGAAAATGTAATATATGGGTAAGAGAACAAACAGGTGTTATTGACCTCATTGAAAAAATTAAAAGACAAGTAGAGTTGGACTGGACATATTGCTAGAAGAGATAATAATAGACGGTCAATTGATATCTTAAATGGGATTCCAAGAGATTGTAAAATACCCAGAAAGAGACCACATGTGAGATGGATGGTTGAAATAAGAAAGTTTGCAGGGGTGATGCAGAAAAGAGAAGCTAAAGATCGGACAAGATGGAGTGAACTTTGAGAGACCTTTATCCTGCAGTGGATTGATAATGGTTGATGATGATCTTCATTTTTTAAATAAAATGACTTAGCAAAATGTTTCACTTTCATTGCAATGAAATATGCTCTGAGTGATATCCTTTCTTTTCCAATTTTTTTTTTATTGAAACATAATCAGAGTCTTTTTTTAGAAGACTACATCCTGTCTAGTTGTCTTTATATCCTTATTCATAAAACTTTTAGCATTATGCTTAGAAAACATTTTATTATGTGAAAGACTGTGCATCAAATTTAAAATGGGTAATAAAGGAAAAATAAAATATATATACTTTCAATATAAAGTGAAGAAACTTTATTAATAAGCATGAACATATATGGTCTTCTGAGACAGAAAACGGATCTGCCATTTTGTAAAATTTAAAGCATGATCATATGTAGTGCTCCAAGATGGAAAAATGGCTGGTGGTGTATTGTAAATTACAAATTTTAATGTTTTCATTATTGTTTATTTATATATTTTTTGGATAGCATATAATTGAAGTAATGTGCATTAATACACCATAATTTTTGCCTTCAATGTAATTAGGTAATTAATCAATTAAAACTGACAGTTGTAAATTAAAATCATACCATCTAGTAACAGTATTGATGTTTATTTATGTTTAAATCAGAAATGGATTACTCTTAATTTATTATACCAGATCAGAGTAAGGAACATTTTTTCAGAAAAGACCTATTTGTAACTTTCTCCAAGTGTCATCAACACCTGTTTGTTTCTCTTATCTGTGTATTTCATTTTTGATCTCTTCTTATTACTCTTATCATGCATCTCTCTCTATTTCTTTTAATGATGTATTGCTCCTGTTTAGTGTCCAAATCTCAGATTCATAAACAAAAACTAGTAAAACACATTTATTAAAAATCTTCCATTTCAAACACATAAACATATGTCTTTTCGATATAAAGTTATTTTTTACAAAAGCATTCGAACCAAGTTTAATTCTATGATTAATTTTATCCATTGTATTTCCATCTGTAGTAATAATCTGACCAAGAAATTTGTAGTTGTTAACTTCTTCTAACTCAGCATAATATATCTTTATTTTCATCTTTTGAGAAAATTCATTGATATTACTTGGGTCTTTTTAATGTTTCATTTTAGTCCTACTTTCTTTCTTTCATCTGATAACTCTTGCAACATTTCCTGAAGCTCTGAAGCATTATTTGAAAAAATAATTGCATCATCTGAAAAATCCAAATGACTTTAATAGTCTCCATTTACTTTTATTCTTTTATTGTCCTATTTTAATCCATAAAATATTTCTTGCGGGACTACTGAAAATAGAAGGTCATAACTTTTTAATTACTTTTAAATATTTAGTTTAACTAACTCATTAATTGAGATAAGGGTCTTTGGTTAGAGATGACACTGTTTGACATTCACTTAATTCTATGCTTTTACAGCTGTATTCAGTGATATTTCATGAGTTGTTTTAAAAAATGGCAACACTGCAGACTAACAAATACCAATTCATTAATTCAAAAACAAGTCTGAAGAGATCAGTACATTCCAATAATTAGTAATGACAAAGTAATTTAGTTCACTCACCATGAACTTAATGGATTTAGTTCTTCATTTTCTGACTTAAAGATCTTTTGTAACTTCAAAAATTTATTTGAATAAAATGTTTATATTTTGCATAGTTAATTAAATATTCATGATTATGTTAACACAATATTTGCATAATAATTATTAAAAAATAAAAATATACATGGTTACACTTTTATTTTATATGTATATGTTTTATTTTTAAAAATAGAAATTTATGTATTCTATTATAATATTTAAACACAAATATGATTAATATACCTGGTGCTTAGATGTAATATAGGGGATTTGAAGACAGACTTTCAAGTTCCCTTCAACTATCCGCTCTATTCTATATTCTATTATAATACTAACAATGAAAACTACAGCTGGTATAATGACCATGCATTGGGAAAGTAATCACCAACATCTTACTGACACTGGTATGATATTACTAAATTTTATTAGTCATTCATTAGACTAGGGATTATCCAGTTAATGAATATTATTTCTGTAGTACAATTTTCACTACCCCACATTTATGCAAGGCAGGGAATGGTTTTTATTCACTTTTAACACCTTGTGGAGAGGTGTAATCATAAACATATAACCAAAGACATGTAAAAAATATATGATCTGCAAAAACACATTTCGGGCAGAAACAGCACTCATCAGTTGGTCCAGATTATCATTTCTCAGTATATTTATGTGCAGATAGCCAATTACTGCAGTTTAATTGTTAGTGTCAAACTTATTGCCCCCACAACTTTGACACAGACCACTTAATGGAAGTATGTTAATAATTTTTGCTAGTCATTCATTAGACTAGAGATTATCCGTATATTAAATAATATTTCGATAGTGTAATTTTCACTACACCACTCTCTACAAGTTAGGAATAAGATGTGCAGCTTGGGGGAATCATACATTTTTTACACGTCTTTGGACATATTTTTATAATTATACCTCTCCACAAGATGTTAAAAGTGGGTAGAAACCAGTCCATATCCTGCATGACAGTAGTGTAGTGAAAATTAAATATGTGCCAATTGAAATGTCATATATGTATGTAATATATTTTAATACGTGTTTATATATCTTGGATTCTATTAAATATGTTTAAATTTTCTCAATTACATATATGTTTTAAAATTGAAATATGCCTTTTTATTCTAAAAACAAAAATATTGTGGTAATTATAATTTGTAAAGGTCATTACGATTATAAACGATTCTATTATTTATTTAGTGAAAATTATATTGGTTTAAACTTTAAATAATAGGTAAAAGCTTTTAATAAAGAAAGGTTTACTTCTTGTCATTACATAGTAGATAGTAATTTGTTTCCTGAGATGATTATAGTATTAACATTCCTTTACAACATGATCCGTAACAAATGCATTCAGATAAAAAAAATACATAAATGATTTTACATCTAAAGGTTAGTAATTATTTTTAAACAAAACATTTCATAAATTTTATGAAAGCTAATATATATATAAATTGTATATACGTTTTCTCTTCGTATATAATTATGCTATTAAAATTGGAAAATGTATAAATAGTTTATATTAGCTAGCAAGGTTTTATTTTTATTACTGCTTCTTTCATCTTTAGCCCAATTCTATCACAACCGTCCATCAGCCCAGAAATCAGACCAACCTTTCACCTTATAGGTACATTTTAAACAATTACTTTTTCAAATAACCATATAGCACATCTTACAATTTAATATCATATACACATTATTTTGAGAGCTACTTAAACTTAATTCATACAATATGTATTTAAATACATCTCAAACTTCTATTCCATCACAACTTACTGAAACATATGATCAAAGACATGTGAAACAGATAAATGATCCCCCAAGATGCACCTTTTGTGTTGAATCAGGACTAATCAGTTGGCCCAGATCGTAATTTCTTACACATATCTTCATTATTTGTTCAATAGTTAAGATTTTACTTCATTAATGCTTAAAATAAATTAGTATATATATGTGCTGTGTTCACAGATAATGAAGCTATTAATTGTCTGTGAAATTATTAAAATTTACCGCCAAGCATTTATGGGACAGTTTATGGTCCCATATTCATGACAACTTGTATTCGATTAAAAATGTTAATATCAATGCAAATTTTATGCAAATTTATATGCAGATGTTACGTGGACCATTTTCGAGATAGGCCTGCTTTTCCCTATCTCGAAAATGGTCCATGTAATATCTGCATATAAATTTGCATTGATATTATAGTTTTTAATCGAATGCAAGTCGCCATGAATATGGGACCATAAACTGTCCCGAAAGCGCTTGGTGGTAAATTTTAATAATTTCACAGACAATTAATAGCTTCATTATCTGTGTGCAGAGCACACATATACTAACTATTTGTTCAGTATATATATATATATATATATATTGTACCAGTCAGATGATGTATGTTGGTTTAACCCAGTTCGAATATTAGGCGAAAGTACCTCGAGGTCACCCATACGTGAGATATTAAATCAAGAATACTATGACCTCTGCTCTATTCGCCTATTCTCAAGTCTAATTATGAAGCAACAACATTATCTGAGACATGCATAAATTATTTTCTTACCGGGCCCAGGCTTAGCATCAGAGAGAGACATGGACGGGAACACTTACGGGACTAAATCAGTTAAATGTGCATATAAAAACAGACAATATTAATAAATGTGTTAGTGCATGCCTGGATCATTTGATAAGTAAAATAAAAGATTAACTACTAAGAAATTGAAAGAAAATTAGAAAACTAAGCTTTTAGATTAAATACATATTCAATAAATGACATTGAAAATATCAGGAATGTTTTAACTACCTCCGCTATTCCCCGGTTGATTATATAATAAATAAGTTGACAATAAGGCAGAGTAATGACATAATATTGTGCGGTTTAAATCGATATCTTCCCAACTTTAATAAAATTATCAACTCGAATCCCCTCAATAAAGCACTATTAAAATAAATCTCTCACAAAGCATTTTCTAGTTGCTTTGTGCTTTTGAAAATATTTAAAGACATTTTACTAACTAAGATGTAATTATGGGGCTAAATGCAGACAAAAGAGGCGTTATCGAGGAGATCAAGTTGGCAAACAAAGGAATCCTACTAGTATTTAGAAGACCGATATTATTTTGAATTGGAAAGTTTCAAATGAAAAAAAATAATTTACACCGCAAATAAAAACAAGAAAACTTTTAGATACATTTTAAAATAGGAATAGCGAAGGGGAAGAATTTTTAGTAAGTAAATGATCAAACGATGAAAGATAAAATTAATATTAGTCTATTAAAAAAAAACAGTAACATGATAGATATAATTAAATGGAACAATTTAGAAAGGTATTTATGAAAATGGTAGAGTAATAAAGAGTTCATGAGGAGATTTTTATACAGTTACCAGTCCTTATTTATGGATCCAGTTCCCTTGACATGGTGGCTTGATTGAAGACATTGGAATTTGTCCGGACAAGGTAATAAAAATTATGCAGCATTTTAATCGAAAGGTCACACAGACATGGCACACAGTTCAGGCTTCTATTTTGGCATGTTATAGCATTTTGATGGCTTAGGATCTCAGCGGCAGGCAAAGCTGTTTGCCTAACCACCAATCATTTTCACGTTCATCAAATTACGATCACTTTTAGCATGTCGCATGTTGAAACTTCTCATGGTGATTTCCAGGAATTCAGGAACAATATTTTCTGCTTTTAGAAATAAAATATGGCGACTCACAGCACAGGATCTGCATGAATCAGCAAAAGAAACAGAGAGAGAGCCCAGTCTTTTGTTCTCCTCTCCTTTTTATACCTTTTGTCAGCTACCCTTCTATTGTTCGTGTATGATTTTAGATCTTGATAAGCCCCCTACACTCCTTTGTTTTGAAGTAAGTTTTTACTAAAAATAAATTTTCAATTTCTTTTTATCAAATTGTGCATTTAAGTTTGAATTTTATTTAATTAAAAGGCCATCTTTAATTGCCTTGAATGGACTAAATAATTAAACATACAATTCCTTTAGAAATGTTGGCAGGCTTATCTTAAAATAAAATCATACGCCATATTTTAACAAAATTTAAATGACAAAATTAAAAGAAAAATATTTCTTTTTAATAAAATAACCTTTTATTTCAACAGAATTTTGCATTAATTGTATATATATTGTAACCCCTCACACCTATCACCAATACTAACAATTACCCGGGAGCGCCAATTCTATGGATCATAGAATAAAATATTTATTTAACTTTACCTAAATCTATTCATGAGGCTCTTAATTAAAGCTTTCACCTAAAACTAACTCAGTTGAGGGATACAGAGGAGTATGAGGTGTACAATGTACATTAGATGTGGGAGAAAATATTATTACTAATAGGAATAAACATCTATTAAGTTCTATGCTAGACAAAATTAAATTGGTAAAATTCTACCAGCTAAAATTAACTAATAATACTCTATATTTCACCTCCTCCCATCATCCATATGCACTGAACAACCTCTACTATATTATACAATTAAACTAATAACTAAAATAAAATAAAATAATATTTCAGAAATTGTAATGTATAATTCACTAGATCTAAACTCAAACTAAACTTATCACTACTAAATTTTAACTACTCACTAATCTAATCTGGCTAAATGAATTTATTATCTAATCTAAATTATATATTGAAGATCTCAGGGAATTAACTTATGGTATGGCTTGATCTAACATTTCTATACCTCAAATTATTATTTAACACTATGAAAATAATATTATAAACCAAACAATACCCTAATTAGATACTTGCAGTTAGATAATGAAAGAAATCGGGCACATTTTGATTTCAATTCATCATCTAAACAAAAATTAAATAACAAAACCCTTTTAAAAATGATCAGTAGGTAATTGGCATCTCATATAGTGTTTGAATCAAGGAAATCAACATCATCATATCTTGAGATTTATTATAATTAAATAAAATACAATTATGTTACATTAAATAAAATAAATGTATAAGCATGTGTGGAAGTGTGAAACACAAATGAATGTTATAGAAGAAACTCCAAATACAAATTTAGATAACAAAATATTTATTAATCAAATAGAAAATAGTTAAATCAACATCTACTTTTCTTTTATTGTTATTAACACAAATTCCAAAGCGATTTAATATTATTGAGTACAGATTATACAAGAAGATATAATACAACATGATTCATTAACTTTTACATCTACTATATATTTTCATCAGAACATTTTGATAAATTGGTAAATATTTTATTATTTGAAACATTAAATGAACCAAATAAGTCCCTATTATTTGCTATAAAAAAATGTCTCTTTAGCTATCAGTGATTTCTGATAGACTTATACAAAAATAAAAACAAAATAAATATGACCTTACACTTTTAGTAACTGATTACTAAAGTATCTTTTATTCAGCCTTTTGCTGAATATCACTCATTTATTACTAAAAGTTTATAACAACAACATAGATTAATATTCTAATTACTGAACAAATTAAGATTTTGCATTGTTACTTTTTAAATATCTTAAATAAAATTAAAATAAGGGGATTTAAACTAAGAATAATATTAGACCATCTTACCAAAGAAAATAAATACTTCTATTAATTAAATGTATTTTCCTTTTTGTAGTTTTGAAGTAAAGTATTCTATTGAATAATTAGGTTCTGCTTTGCCAAAATAAAGTAAATCTTTGTATTCATTAACTAATGTCCTATCTTTGCTTAATTATTTATGCAAATTATGATTAAATGATAAAAATCAATGAGATGAAGCTTAAATGATTACTACAAAATGTTTTAACATGATAAGTAAAGTTCTACATTAATAATGAATTTTTTTATATCAAAATTAACAATTTGTGCATGAATCTGTATTATGCTGTGTGTCAAAGAAAATAAATAAATAATGTTAATCAATCTAATCGGTTTGCTTATGATATTTCAATATAATCATAATACGGTTGGAAGTGAAGATCAATCAATCTTTATTTATCAACTATAATACAGCTGTTTTATAAGACACTATACTTTCCTTTTATTCTTCTTTTTTATCATAAACCATCAAACACTAGGCTATAGCATAAGCTGGAAAACATCCAATACACACATGGGATAACAGATTTTATATAATTCAAAACAGGTAATACCACAATAACTTCCAAGTCTATCTTTAAGACTAAACAACTGGTGGAATAACACATCACCAAATAAAAATTAGGAAGATAACATCTCTAGCTTCATACACATTTAATTCAATATATCAAATATAAAAGGAGGACTCAATCCACTCCTATCAAAAATACTCCAATACATGGAAAATAAAGGATTACTCAATCCTATACACTACAATACACTGGGCAACTACCCATATTAAATATTCAACTAACAAACACACTAACTCAATCCCATAAAATATTATAAACATTGTAAACTTTATAGCATATAGCCACAAAATACTTTTCATTCAGTCATAACAAAGAAATAATAATTCTCTCTTAAACAACTTTCTAATTCTTCAAATGATTGATCCTCTTTTCCTTCCGAATCCGATTGATTTAAAATCATTTTCACTGGCAATTACATATAATTATAAATAAGTTTAATAATAGACACACACACATATAAGCATGTGATATACAGACCATTTAAAATCGCAGTAAGCAAAGAATTACTGTTAAAATATTAATTATTACTGCTAGAATTAATAAAGAATAAATATCTCATATCTGACAATATTTAGGACCTGGTAATGTTCAAAGAACAATTGGAGAATAAAATACTAATTACTATGGACAAAGCAAGACGAATAATTTTTTTTATAATATAATGCATTAATATTGGCACAAATCTGTAGTTAAATTGAACCTAAATAAATAATAAAATTGTATGTTATAGCTGAAATAATTCTTGAAAATAATAGTTTTCTAATTTATAAAAGAAATATATTCGGTAAGATTTAATATAATAATTTTTTTTTTTAAATAATTATTCACCCTTTTGAATGGACTCTTCCATTCGTTTATTATGTGCATGGATTATTAACACATGCACGACCAAACTTATCTTATTAAAATAATAATAATAAAAATAAAATTACCAGCATAATGTATTTTTATATTATGCTATTTGAGACGTTCTTGAAGGGAAATATAATAATAATAATACATATAATAAACATATTTAAAATAATAAAACATTCCTTAACTAATACTATCTAATATGCTATTAAATAAAATAAAGTTCCTTTCTTCTTTCTTCTTCTTAAACGAAATGAAACGAAAAGTTTATAAAAGTTTTTACATGACTTTCCTTGTCATGTTTTCAAATAGATAAGGAAAATAATTATACTGCACAAGACAAATATTAACACAGAACGGTACAATTCCTGCAGGAGAAAACACAATATTATTTTTCTTTATTGAATCCATAAGAGCATATTCAATGTTTTTAGTTATCAACTAATGAATTGCTATTAACGTTGTAAATAATGAATTTCCTTAATTAAACAATATATTTCATAACGCAAGTAAAATAGAAGTTTGTACTTTATTCCTAGGATATACTTAACATTTAATTTCACAATCATAAAGCCATTCAGATATATACATAGTTATTCAATTAATAATATTTATTTAGATAAACTCATTGGTAATATTAATACAGCAATGTCACATAACTTTATCCATTTATAATTTCATTCTTCCCACTAGTCTAGAAGAACAAATAATTATTAAAGTACATTTAATGACATATTTAATCTTATATTTTTCTTTTCCAAAGGTAAAAATATAAATAATTACGCCACCGCTATTCTAATATATATGACAATAAAATTACTTGTTCCTTGTGTATATTTTAAATTTTGAGTTTTCTTTTATATTTGGCATGAAATTGATTCATTAAAGTTCTGAGAACGTTCAATGACAGTTCACATTTTTCACACCCATAAATGAAGCACGTGACAATTGTTCCCTTCATAGTATAATTAAAGCTTAAAAACTTAATTGTTATAAAATAAACAAATATTCTTTTATCCTTCCCTGTTAATTTTAAATTTAAATAAAACAATTTTACAGTCCTATTAAGCATTCCCATTTCTTAAATAATAATTTATCTTGAATAATAGAATATAACACTTACGTGTACTTTAGCATAACGTTGGGACAATTTGAATAATCAGCTGGAAGCAAATTGACATATCTTTTAGTGGTTTTTAAGTACACATTTCACAAACAAATAATATAATTAAATTTTCAATTGAACTCTGGAAGAGGAAAAATAATTTCACTATTAAACTTTGCTAAATAACTTAGTTATAGCTGTCCTTGGTTAGCTATAACTGCCCTCGTAAAAGTTTTAATAATTGACTCTGATTGACTGACTGAAGTAATAAAAATAGACTGCCCTTCAAAGTAATAAGTATTCCTTTTATAAACTTTTTTATAATCATTACATCATATTATTCTCTTCCAATTGTTTACGATAATGTTAACATCATCAGAAAAAGATTGTCAATTGCTCCTCCCCCTTGCAAACCTACTTAAATATGCAAAAACTTTAGACAGTAAAAAAAAAAATAGAGATGAAAAAAAATTATTTCGTCTTTTAAATAAATGAGAGAGAAAAAAAAAATATTGAACTAATAATTAAATGTTTTTAAAGCAGTAAAATAATTGATGACAATTGTTTTAATAAATAAAATATTTTACAGTCATCATCATCATTATCAACCATTATCAATCCACTGCAGGATGAAGGTCTCTCCAATTTTAATCTATCTTCTTCGATCTTTAGCTTCTCTTCTCCACATCACCCCTGCACACTTGCTTATTTCATCCATCCATCTCACATGTGGTCTCTTTCTGGGTCTTTTACAATCTCTTGGAATCCAGTTTAAAATTTCAATTGTCCATCTATTATCATCTCTTCTAGCAATATGTCCAGCCCAACTCCACTTCAATCTTTTAATTTTTTCAATGAGGTCAGTAACACCTGTTTGTTCTCTTACCCATACATTGCGTTTTCGATCTCTTCTTGTTACTCCCAACATACATCTCTCCATACTTCTTTGAGTGGTCTGAAGTCTCTGTATTGCTCTTCTATTGAGTGTCCAAGTCTCAGATCCATAAGTAAGAACTGGTAAAACACATTTGTTAAAAACCTTCCTTTTCAAACACATAGGCATATTTCCTTTTAGTATCAAGTTATTTCTACCAAAAGCACTCCAACCAAGTTTAATTCTATGATTAATTTCCTCCATTATGTTTCCATCTGTATTAATAATCTGACCAAGGTATTTGTAACTGTTAACTTCTTCTAATTCATCATAATCAATCTTTATTTTCATATTTTGAGCAAATCGATTAAACATTACTTTAGTCTTTTTAACATTTATCTTTAGTCCTACTTTCCTACTTTCATCTGATAACTCCTGCAACATTTCCTGCAGCTCTGAAGCATTATTTGCAAAAACAACTACATCATCTGCGAAATCTAAATGACTTAAATAATCTCCATTTACTTTCACTCCTTTAGTTTCCCATTTTAATCCACAAAATACTTCTTGCAGCACTGCTGTAAAAAGTTTTGGAGATATGGAATCACCTTGTCTTACACCTTTCTCAATGTTGACTTTCCCAGTATCATTATGTAATCTAATTGTTGCTGTTGCATTTTTATAAATATTCTTTAAAATATGACAATATCCTGGATCTATACCTTGATGATCCAATGCTTTAATCACTGAAGAAATGTTTATAGAATCAAATGCCTTTTCGTAATCTACAAATCCAAAACATAATGACAACTCATATTCATTTGTCCTTTATATAACTTCTCTCAATACCTGAATATGATCTACTGTACTAAAACCACTTTTAAATCCAGCTTGTTCTCTTGGTTGGTGGAAATCCAATGTTCTCTGTAGACGAGTTGTAATTATCTAGGTAAAAATTTTATATAAAACTGATAAAAGGCTGATAGGTCTGTAATTTCTAATATCTTCTTTGTCACCTTTTTTAAATATTAATATTATTACTACATTCTTCCAATCATCCGGGACATCTTTATCATTTAGACATTTAGTATATAACTTTGCTAAAAAAATTCTGTTTCTTCACTGGCTTCTTTTAATATATCAGTTATAATTCCATCATTACCTGGAGCCTTTCCTTTCTTCATACATTTAATTGCATTTCTCACTTCTTCATTTAAAATTCTGGGCAATTCGGAAGATGTATTAGATATAGGAGATACTTGTTCTTTATTACTATATAATTCTTGATAAAAAAATTCTACCAATTTCATGATGTCATCTCTCTTTTTAGTAATAATTCCATCTTTTTTTCTTATTGCAGATATAAATTTCCTACCAATACCAAAATGTTGTTTTACATTCTTAAGACTTTTATTTTCTTCTACAGATTTTCTTGCTAGTTCACAGTTATACTTTCTTATATCATTTTCAACTCTTTTCCGCACCATTTTACAAAATTCGGGATATTCAATTTTTTTTAATGCATCATTTTTGTATATCTTCATATTTCTTCTTTTCTTCATAAATTCTCTAGTCTCAGTAGAAATTTTATTGGTCAATTGCTGGCTTTTTTCTACCAGCTATCTTTCTTGCAGTTTTTAAAAGTGTATCAGTTATTTACATATTAATTTCATTCAAATCTGAATCATGTTCAAAATCTACTAATACTTGAAACCAATTTGTAAGTTCTAATTTAAATTCATTAGAATGTTTCTGAAGATTAGGAATATTAACTGTAAATATTGTTTTTCTTAACAATTTTTGTCTTTCTAGTTTTACATTAACATGTATCTTGCATCTTACTAATCGATGATCACTTCCTGTGTTAAATCTATTAAGAACATTACAATCTTGAAATATGTATTTCCTGTTAGTCAAAATATAATCCAATTCTGCTGTACCTTCATTTGGATGCTTCCATGTCCATTTTCTTTTAGCATTTTTCTCAAAAAAACAATTCATAATATAAAGTTTTTCTTTTTCTGCAAACTCCACAAGTCTATGTCCTCTCTCATTTCCATTACCATAACCAAAATTACCTACAGCACTTTCATCTTTCATTTGTTTACCAATTCTAGCATTAAAGTCTCCCATAACAATTTTAAAATGTTGTTTACTCTGATCAAAAGCCTTTTGTACATCCATATAAAAATCTTCTACTACTTCATCACTATGAGAACTTGTTGGGGCATAAACCTGAATTATCTGCATTTGGTATCTGCTATTAAGTTGTATAACTAATCTTGCCACTCTGTCTGATACACCATCAATCTCCACAATATTGTTCTTCCACTTTTTATTTATAATGAATCCTACTCCACTTGTATTTCCAATATTTGTGCCTTTATAATAGAATATATGTCCACTTTTTAAATCAATTGTCTCTTCACCTTTTCTTCTAACTTCACAAAGTCCAATAATATCCCATTTAATATAAGAGAGTTCTTCTTCTAATTCTTGCAATCTTCCTTCACTTGAAAGTGATCTGCAGTTGTAAGTACCTAAATAAAAAGTTGTCATCAAATGGCAGCCTGGGTATTTGTCATTAAATAATTCATTTGTCCATAATTTATTGATTTGTTTAAAATGTAATTAAGTTAGTTTTTTTAATACTATTATTGATATAATTAAATATCTGAATGTAATGTGGGATATTTAATGGTTTAATGAAACATATGAATGAAAAATGAAGTTGGATAATGCATGAATATTCAGTAATAATATACTATAGGTATTACACTATACTGACTGAAATGAGAATGTGAATGATGATGAGTGAAACATATTTTACTGTTTATGCTATAAATTTAAAATGTACAAAACAAATGGACTAGAAAATCATTCTAACAAAACTGAATACTGCTTTATGAGCAAACAAACAAGTAATCAACAACTTAAGCTGTATTGACTATACATATAACAAACCACCCCCTTATTCTATCACTAATTATACCCCAAAACAATATACCAAACATTTGAGAAATCTTTTAATTATACCTACACTTACTATTGATTACTGTTTTAAGTCAAAATAAAAATTTTTAAAAATTTCACGTAATTTCATTTTTTTAAAAAAGGATTATATCAGAGATTACTGATATACTACGACATTACTACAATGACTATTTCTGGTACCAAACCAGAAGGTCACAATATATATGCTTGACGTTTATATATGTTTGATTCCTAAATTTTGGAAAGGAAAATTTTAATAACGAGCTAAAACAGAATTTTACTTTAAAAGACGTATTTTAAAGCAATTAACTAAATTTAATATGCATTTAATATAAAAAATAAAACCCGTTAATTTTATATTTTTATGCAAAATCCTGTTGATATTTCAATATAAACTAAATCCAGGTTACAATATTGGAAAGTTTATATAAGGCTGTGAAGCATGGATCGGACTTCCGGATCCATTGCTTCAATATATATATATATATTGTAACCTTCCCCCGCTCCATAATAATAATAATAATAACATGCCAACATGCTAAGAATATACTAACTATTCCGGAATTTCTTTACTTATTTATTTCCGGTCAATAATAATTAACATTAATAATAATTCCGGATTATCTAACTCAGTCTATCAAATATATTATTATAATTAAATAAAATAATCACTAGCTCAGAACTTTATAAACACAGTTATGTCTGTGAAATGAATCAACATAAACATCTTTTATTATTCCCATGAGACCTGGAGCAATGACAAAGGAACAAGCCGAGAGATCATTGAGATACTATCCCAATGGCATAAGAACACTATCCTAAATAATTGACTAATAGCATTCCTACGACTTTTAAAACTTTTATCATATCTTAATATTTTTAAAACAAATTCTAGCTCACATAAATAAATTAATTAAATAAAATAGAGTTAAATTAATCAAATCATATCAAATCAAATAGATAAATCAATAAGTAAATAAATAACTAAATCTCAGGTTCATAAATTGTAATTAAAACTGATTTCATATTGCCATAGTAAACTATGATAAGGGAATTTTATGTCATAGCTCACTACGTAAAGAATAACTAATTACTAATAACAATGACAATAATAGAGTAATACAATCCTCTTTTCTTTCTAGATGTATTAAATATTTTCGTGGTAACATTTATTAATCTGATAATCAAAAGTTATGTGGTAATGTTCGCATATATTTTACTTAAATATTGTGGCAATCAACCCATGACCGATACCTGTTCTACTTATACTTCTTTCATTTTTATTATGTAAATAAAACAAAATAAATTATTAAAATTTCTAATATTTATTATCCTGTGCAAAATCATAAACATGTTTAATTATAATCGTGCGTTGTGATTTCATGCATTTCATGTGTAGGAAAAACAACAACCAAGACACAAAGCTTACTAATAAAATTTTATAACATTTTATTAACATTATAACAAATAACACTTTGTACATTATTTACAGCGGATATCCCTATTTACTTATCACAAACTTTTATTTATACCCGTTGATGTCTTAACATTATTATTATCGAATTTTATTTTACCCTTTTACCATTAATAATTACAAAAGTATTTTACAATATTATTATTATTGGATACATGTTTTGAGCTTAGCTGAATACACAAAATTTCTATCCATTAAACTTTTCTATTTGACATTATGTCCTTATAATTTCAAAATTATATTTCTATAAGATCTTTACTGTTATGTAAAGTTATACAAAAATTACAAAATTATACTTATTCTTGTTAGTATGGAATCCTACAGAATTTAATCCTTATGATATTTCATGTTCCTTTTATTATCAATCATAATATAATTACTGATAAAATTTTGATCCCATCCTTAACTTTATATAGCAATTAACATTATCCACACACTATGTAAAAATACACATTTTTTGTTATATATTTCTTTAACTCATTTTCCAAATAAACATGCAATCTCTTTTACTAAATCTCACGTACAATATTTTAAAATCTTATTATTGTTTTAAAACTTAATTCTAAGGTTTTTTTTTTTTTAAAATTATATCAGTTTAGCAATTGGCTTTAAAATTATATCATATGATTCTTCATCTTTTATAATACTTATACTTTCACTTTGGACTTATACAATTCTACTTTACTCTAGTAAACAACTATTCTTACATAACTACTATCTAACTTACTTTCTATCTTATGTATCATTTCTATAAAATTATCTCCCTGACGATGTATTTTCATGAAATCAAGATAGCGAAGATATAGATGCGTTGGATCAAAATAAACAAGATATTATCCTTTATAAAACTTTGACAATCATGGCACAGTGAATTTAAGGACGCCATAGAGGAGTGACTTTTATCTGTCTATCTGCCTCTAGTATTGGAAGGATGCTAAAGCTATTTCTTCAGCTTCATCACATCAGAAAGTTTCAAAGATCTGTAAAAAAAACACTGTCCAGAATATATGTGCTCAGTTGTAGGGCGAAGTTATCTACACTGAAGTCACACAAATAATTATGATCCACATATTTCATTCCTTATAGTTTAATAAAACATCCTCTTGGTTTCCTTTGACATCAGTACTCCCAAGTCACTATCTGATTGATTTCTTCAGATTCATCTCTTCATTACATCGACAAATTCTCTGTCTACTTTGCTAATAATAATAAAATTCATTTTTATTTAACTATACAGCTATTCTTAAGAAAATTCTTTACTATACTTCTCGTATATTTCTATCTCTACTGTTATAAACTATTTGAATATTTTCAATATAAAACTCAAAAGAATCACATAATTAATATGCTACTTATTATTAATCGTTTTTAGATTATTTATTGCATGCACATTTTAAAATTTTACTACTCTCTTAAATATATGTTTGATGTTGGATAAATGTGTACTTATAACTTTTAACATCTTTCATACTTCATTCATTAATAGATGACCTATAAAAAATATATTACATATTACCAATAATATTAAAATTACCAACGATCTCTATCCTCTGGATCGTATTTGTAAACTTCTCCATTCCAGGACTTCTAGTAGGTATTTAAAATTTTCCATACACACATTTTTATTTATACTAATATTTCTCTCATTCCATTAGCTCGTATATTTAAATATAATTATTATAAAATTTATGTTTATATGTTTCCCTAAGCTAATTCAAATTTTATACTTTAAATACAATAAAAAAAATAATTAAAACTATATTTACGATACAGCTTTGTTGGACTCGCTTGGAAAATCGTTCATTGCAAAGCTAAAACAAAAATTATATTTTATTTTCTTCAGTCACTTAATGTTCTAATTTAAACTTTTAATTCTGTTTATTAATTCTTCTTGGACGATGATCCTTAATTTTCTTCATCTTTTTCCACTTATTCTTGAGATCTCCTTTACATAGTCTGCTAGCTTTTTCCCCCGCGCTCTTGGTTTTCCTCGATGCATCTTGTAATTTTATTTTAAAAATTTAATAAATTTTTCTTTATTTCCCTGGATCCCTTTTCCTCATTTTAGTGATTAATTATATCTGTTTAAAATAATATTCTTTCCATTCAATATCTTTTCCTTTTTTCTATGATGAGATAAAATGTTAGGTTCCTCTTAGTAAGTTCATATAGCACTTTATACAGGACTATGGCTTTTCTTCTATTTTTAATTTAGAAACTATATTTTAAATAATGTTTTTCCTGTAATATAACATACTTTTCTTCCTCATTCTTTTTCTATATACTTGAACGCTTATTATGATTTTTCTCATAGAGAAATATGACTTAGTTTTAAATACTTATAAAACAAATGTTCGTCATAAGATTCTCTCGATAGCAAATAGTTGCTTTCTTATATTTTCACACAGCTTTTCCTTTGCATTTTTCCAAGTTATAGGATTTAATTTCTGGTTGAGCACAAATAATACAAAACTTATACAATTTTCACTCATTTTTCTTTCAATAATTATTTCAATTATTATTCTTGGTATTTCCATTTTATTGTAGGCTGAATGGTCAAATTTGATTGAATCCACTGGTAAGATCACGTAGAAATTAGCAACTCATCTTTCTGGATACAAAATTATATTATCTGTTCAAGACTAACTTTAGAATAATTATTAATTTATAAATTTATATTACTTTTTTTCAGCTTCGATGTTACAAGCAATTCAAAAAGGTTACCTTCCTCTTCAACTTTCACATTCCATCTCCCGCTTCTGTCTATCTTAGATTTTTTTCTTGCCAATTTAAATCTGTTGATTGGTCAATATTTGTTTTTAGCGCGAACAATATTAGTCATTCTATTTTGGATGATAAATTGTACTTTTTAAATAAATATTTATGACGTAATGTCTGGAATATTACTTTAACTTAATATTATTAAAGTTAATCATAGTTTGATAAAATTATTATTTGATCTTTAAAATAATTATTAAGACAATCTATAATATTTTAAACTTTAATTTTTATGATAGATGACAATTATATCTAGTTTTAAATTCACAAACTTTATTATTATTTACCAAGTGTGTGTGTGCGTGAAAGCATGTAATATACGATCACGTGTCTATTCACTTTACAAAATAATCTTTTATTTATGTCTCGGTTTAAATTACCAAAACTAATGTACTTTCTAAAATTTTGAAAATAAATTGAAACTTATAGGACCAAATATAATTCTCACCATCCCGAAGTTTATTAATAAAATTATACCCTATTAATTTTGACTAATTATAATATTATCTTTCATTTATTTAAACTATTAATTCTGAAAATATTATATTCTAATCATTACTATAATTTTAACTGTCTATAGCTGTGTTATTTTGTATGGCCAGCTTTCACAACCATAAGCAATGATATTAAAACTTTATTTAACTGTTTACTTTTTAAAATACTTTATTATACTGTTATCTGTTAGGTATTTTAGCTTAAAATTGTATTACAAATCTATTATTACTTTTATATCACTTAAATATAACTTAGAATTTAAAATTTTTTTCATAATTGACCTTTCTACCCTACCTATGATCTACAGACAAGGGCACAATATATATATATATGTAAAATAAATAAAATATCCGTTAATTAAAAACAATATTGTAATTATAATTGAAATAATATTTTTAACGGTTTACAAACAATTACAAACAATCTTTAAATCCGCAGAAGTACTTTCGGTTACTTTCTAAATGGCAGTTGAGGCAGGTTAGAAAGTAACCGAAAGTACTTCTGCGGATTTAAAGATTGTTTGTAATTGTTTGTAAACCGTTAAAAATATTATTTCATTTATAATATATATATATCAAATTGCTATAGTTTAATCAACAATTTTTAAATTTTTTGCTTTACATCTTTGATACAAAACACTTTATGAAAATATATTAGTAGTTGGATCTCAAAGTAATGAATATTCTGATGATAACTGAGTGTTTATGGTTGCATGACCACAGTGCCACTAATGGAAGATTCTCAAATGATAGTAAACATGTTTTGCGGATTATTTAATATACATTATAATTAATTGAAAAACATATCCTTATTTAATTTGGGAGATCAGATCATTATTTTAATTATTTTTCGCATATCTCAGTTGAATTCCAAGACTTGAATTGGATTTGATTTACTTGAATCGAGCTACTTAACTATATTAATCAAGAATACAATTTGTCTAACCTATATTAATTAGTGATTCTAAAATCCATGATAATATAAAGTACTATGATGGTTCTGTTGTGCTTCAGTTTTAAATTACTTTCTTGCAGCTATCTTAGTACTATTTTGCATTCATTTGATGGCATAAACTGGAATTAAAGTAACAATTGATTTATTAGTTCCAAAAAATTTGAAGATGTCGGTAGTGCACAAATAAAGTACTAACAAAAAAATAAAGTGGCTAACAGGTTTCTCTGGGCATAATTGTTGAGAGATTCTTGACTCCATTGAAGGAGAAGCTACAGTACATCACATCATATCACATATAAATAAACCAACAAGAGTCTAAAATGTTTGATAAGTAGTTTGTATGATTTGGATATGTAAACAAACTTGTAAACTCTATTTCTATAATTGTTAGCAATGAGCCAAAAATGTATTTATAATTCTTCTTAGAAAATATTTGTATAGAAATTATTAAAAAAGAAATATGTTCATGATTCCATTTCATTTGTCACAGAATATCCTTTACTTTTAAAAATACAGCTTAAAAAATTTGAAGTAACAGTAAAAAGAAAACTGCAATTGGTAACACTCTGTCAAGCAACGTAATATAAAATTCTAATATTTTAATAATTAATTACAAATGCAATTTTAAATTTTGGAACAGAATTTTCATAGCTTTATGATGACTTTATTTGATGTTCTTTAATTTATTTTTTACTGGATTTAATGTAATTATCCAATAACAAAAAAAAATGTACTTTTCTTATTATGTATTTAACTTTTTTTTCTATATTTGCAAAGTTAAATTATGTAGACAAAGTAATTACTCAAATGAAAAACCTTAACTTTATGAAAGTTGATAATGTAAATATAGAAAATTTACATATTCAATTTATTAATAACATTTTTAAAAAAGCCAAAAATAAAGTGATTGATAATAATTTACCCCTCTGCTGCAATATGTCCTAAGATTTTTTTAAATATAAAACTGCATAAAAAAAATGAACCATTATGTTTAATGGTTGATTTATGGGGGAGGGGGGTTATTATGAAATGAGTGTTGAATTGAGAAAATGCTACAAGAAATACTTGGTTTTGGTAAATATACAATATGTTCTTCATTTGATTTTGTTAATAAAATCCATACGTTAAAATCGATGTTAATGATGTTATATGTACTCTAGTTGTTAGTGAAATGTATAGATCAATTGATCGATTGGCATCTATTGAAATTACTTCCAATGCATTAAGTTTAAAAAATGTTAATGTGAAAAAAATAAAATTTATAACTGAAACATTAAATTTTATCAATAAAAATATTTATGCAGTTTTTAAGAAGGATTTTTATGAAATGTGCAATGGATGGCCCATGGCTTCACCTACTGTTGCTCAAATATGTAATTTTATAATTTCTACATATGAAGAAAATATTTTGAAAAAGGAATATTATCAAAAAAAATATTACTGTATATTATCGACATGTTGATGATGTTTTTGTTTGTGGTAAACCAAATACAATTAATGAGTTGTTTAAAAAATTAAATGGTTTAAAAGGCCTAAGATGGATAAAAACAGACAAAGATTTAATGTGCATTCGGTTTCTTGATCTTAAAATAACTAGAAATCAATGTATGCTGAATTACTGTATGACCATTAAACCAATAGTAAAAAGAGATTATATTCCATATAAATTAAAAGTGCCAATGTCATACAAAATGGAAGATTTGAAGTCCTTCTTATTTAGAATTAATAGTCTTTGCAAATATTCATTGGATAAAGGCAAAAATATTGAAATATATTCGAATGAATTGTTAAATGTTGGCTACAATTATAATCATATATATAATGTTATTAGAGATTTTAATGCAAAATATAAGAATAAAAATTTTAATAATATTGATTCTCCTGCTAATAAAAAATATGGATATCAATTCCATATATTTCAAATTATCAAATAAATTTTATAAGAAAAATTTATAAAGGTATATGTGATATTGCATTTTACACACCTCCTACATTAAACAAATTAATAAATAACTCCAAAGATAAAACCTCATTTATAAATAAAAATTGTGTCATTTACAAATAGATATATAGATGGGGCAGTGGATATATAGGTGAATCTAGATGTACATTGGAAAAAAAAACTAAAGAACACTTGCTATTATTAAAACGAGTTCAGAAATTGAAACAAAATTGCATAATAGACAATAATATTTCAGCATCTGTTATTTACAACTATAATAAATTATGTATTTGTGGTTTTGACTTCAATTTTAAAAATGTAAAAATATTGCAAATTGAAAAAAATAACAATAAAAGAAAAATAAAAAAAGCTATGCTAATATATAAATATAAACATGACTTAATTAACAGGCAAGCAGCAAATGTTAAAATCACGGAATTGTAGGAAAGTTAGCTTTTCAAATCTTTAGTTGACAAATATTACCCGGATAATCGAAAGTGCTCCTAAGTGGATAAAATTTTTTAATTATTTAGTTACTGTATTTACAAATATTCAGTTATATAATTACGCATATTGCTTTAAAAATACAGACATTGAATAATAATATTATTACATATATATGTATATTGTAATGCTACCAAGCGTTCATTAAAATCGTGCTTACAATTATAAAAAAAAAAAAAAATTCCTCATAAAACAATGTAAAGTTTTAAACTTGATTAATAAATAATAAAATCACTAAGCTGTCCATAAAATATTGAATTAAAGCATCTCATTAAAAAAAGAGAAAATCTAAAAGAGTTTAAAAAGTTATTTATATAAACATCATTTATTAATTAGAAGGGGGTAGAAAATTAACTTAGAAAAATTAAAAGTATAACTGTTTAAACTATAGGATATTCTCTTTTTATTTAAGTTAAGGAAGGAAAAAAAAGGAAATCTTAAAACTAAAAGAAAAAAGAAATCTCTTTTCATTTAAATTATTTATTAGCATAAAATATACATGTGCATAAATAATGAGTGATAAATGTGTGTGTGTTAAAAATATTAAAAAGAAAAACAAATGAAAGTGTGTAATTGGAATGTCTCTCAAAGATTTAAATATTGTATATGCTTATAATTGATATTAAAACAGTATTTGCAATGGCTACAGATTAAAAATCCACAAAACAACAAATTAGCAATGACTACCAACTGACAACAGGATTAAAATCTTATCAAAAGAATGTAATCAAAAACAGAGAATGAATTTCAACAATGGATATAGCTGGTGGACATAAAAACCAATTACCAAAGTGACAACAGGTCATCATATAAATAGTCTGGTTTTTCATCATTCAGTCTGTTGAGATCACAATCAGATCAGTTCAGTCTAAGAATTCAGTCTATCAGTTCTTCAATCAGTTCAGTCAATAAGTCAATCAATCAGTTGACAATGCAGTGTTAAAAGCCACTGGAAGCTTACGGCTTTGCTCCAGCCTAAGTCCGATGAAACAGCCAACCTGCCTGGGAAAAGTAATGCCTGCCTAACAACTTGAAAATCTGCCTTCGATATCTGTCTCAAAGAATAGTGCCATGGAATAGTAAGCATAGAAACCATGAATCCAACCAGTTGGAAAGATTTTCACATGAAGCAGCAACCAGAAAGAAGACAAAATCCTATTGGAAATAAATTTCACAACTAACAGCAAGAAGTATCCATGTTTTGAAATCCTAGGTAATAAATAACATTTTCTTATTTCCATTTCTAGTTAATGTAGCCATTGCAATACTTAAAGCCTTCAGAGTCAATTAATAAATGAATTCTATAGCATGTATAAAGAACTATTGATGTGTGTGTTTTAAATGCCATGTATAATGCTTTTATTATATTCTATTTTAGTGTATGAATTAGAGTGTGTGCATGGTCATTATATAAAAATGCCATTGTTTATGTCAGTTAAGATTTATAAAAGTAGTTAAAATTAGAATAATAAATGTTTAATTAAAATAAATTATCCTTAAATGTGATATGTGTTGGTCAATTCTTTTACCACTAATTGAAGCAACAATTTGTTATTGTATTATTTTTGATTGCACTAGTCATGGAATATTTTGAGTGCTGGACTATAGATCTACTGTCCAGAGTATGTTAGTTACCCCATGTAATTAGCTGATACCTGAGGTTTACCTCAAAACAAATAAAGTGCTTTGGATAGTAGGGGTTTGAATCTAGAAGTCAAGGTGGGCCATGGTCTGGAAATGTGACCATGTTATGCTTTGCATAGCTTGGTCTGACCATGGATATCATTGATAGCTCTGCTATCGATGGTATTCTCCCCTCTGCTTGAAGGGTCAGTCCCTTCACATAATATGTATAATATAAAAATATAAAATTATGATAAATAAGGTTTAAACCCAGTTAAACCTATCAAATAGTGTTCCAGATCTTCTTGTACAGATTGGACCCGATGCTATATATTATATGTATTTAATACACACTTTATATGAAATTTGGAACATCATTGTAAAACATGTACAAATATTGTGTAATAATACTATAAAAAAAAAAAGATTTTCCAAATTCAAAATTTAAATGCTTATGGCTTAATATAATAGGAGCACAACTATAGTAAAAATCTATTGGATAAGAACATTATTGTGAAATGCTGTTATGTTATTTTTGTCCAATGACAGTTGGATCCTTTGTCAACACTTTATTCTAGATTTTTTAAAAGTCATATTTTGAAGATTAGCATAGTGATGGAAAAATAGATTTGATAAGTTGACAAGTTTCTGGATCAAAGCTGAACCAACCACTTACGGTTATCAAACGTCACATGACCTCCCAGATAACTAATTATTCAATTATTTTTTATTTCATTAGTTTTGCACATCTTGAAGGCGAACGAACACCTACAATTATCATCATCGTCATAATATTTTATTACTAATCTTTTTGCTCTTAGGCTAAAAAGGTAACATTCGTATATAATTAATTAGCCTATTTATTTACATTAACTTTTCTTAAATTATTTGTTTTATAAAGTTAAATATTTTTGATCGGAAGTTTTTATTAAAATATAATTTTATAAATATACATAATACTAGTTGTTTACCTAAAATTAAAATTTGGAAAATCCTCTCAATTCAAGCTCTCGAAACTTTTAATACTTAATGGGAAATTTGCAATTATTCAAGATTTTACTATGTTTATTTTAAAACGGGATTACATTTTATGAGTATTTCTAAAGTCAACAGTATTTTAGATTACATCTTTAAATAAGAATATCAAGAGTAATTATTATCTACTTAAATTTAGTTTCGCTAATAAGCCAAATTATTATTCGTTTTGGAGGATAACAAAATAGCCAAATTTATTGAAATAATATATATAAAACGCACGTAGCTTTATTGATCGGGAGTTCATAAGAAGTTTGAGCGCCAGGATCGAACCTGAGACATCCCAAGTCAGATGTTTTATCTACAGCACCAAACTGCACAGGGTATTGAAATAATGCATGAAATAAAGTCAAAAAATTGTGCATGTATGTAGTTGTGTGATATGGAAGTTAACTTTAATTACTTTTGTATAAAAAAGAAATTTTTGTAGATATATATATTCCATCTTTATTGTTAAAAAGAGATTGCCTTGACAACAATTTGAGATTGTTGATTGTTATCTATATTGGGATCGTCTAAGTGTTGACTGGTTTTTAATGGTTATATATATATATTAACCATTAGAAACCAGTCAACACCTAAACATGCCAATATAGATAGTAATCAATATTTCTCACTGTTGTCAAGGCAACCTCTCTCCTTTTAATAGCAAGAGTGGAAATCCACTCTTACTAATGGTCCAATGAATATATATGGACACTTAAAGATTGCAACTTGACCACAGAGATTGAAATATTGATACAATGAAGTTTAAATAGACCTCTTTAAACATGAAATAAACAGGTCCATGTAATGAAGACTAGTAAATAGTCAATTTTTACAATACAGAATAGTAAGTGTAGAAAATAAAGTGATAGATAAATGATATAGAGGGATGGTTATTTCATTTGATAAGGCTTAGAAGTCAGACATCCCAGAGAAATATCATTTAACAATTCTCTAGTGTGAAATGCACCATTTTTTGTCTTTTAAGTATCTTACATGAAGTAGTTCAATTTCTAACACTGTCATTTTATCATCTACATAAATCTTTCATGAATGAAATGGATCTGGGCTGAACATATTGCTAGAAGAGATGATAATAGAGGAACCGTTGATGTTTTAAATTAGGATCAAGAGATTACAAAAGTACTAAAAACAGGTCATATGGAGATGGATTGATGAAATAAGAAAGTTTATTGATGTGATGTAAAAAAAAGAAGAAGATATGGATAACATATATTGGATTAAACTTAAAGAAACATTCATCCTGTTGTGGATTGGTAATGGTGACAATGATGGCGATGATAAAGATTTTTTACCATTTAAAAAAACGTTTGAAGTTGTATGTATTTACTCTTTGGCAATGAGTGAAATAATTGTTTCTGGTGCTTTTAATAATAAAATTATTAAAAATAAAATGCAATGGTTTAGTACTAGACAAGAGAGCTAAAAGGTTTTGAATTGAAGTTAAAATATATTATTTTTGATGCTTATGTATTACATTCCCCTCTGAGTGAATAAGCATTCGATTATATACTATACTGTATTTGTTATTAAAAATAAAAAACATCACTTGTATAATCATATTTGGGAAAATATGTTCCTATGATTGATAATTCATTATGAAAGATATACTGTTAATGCTCTGGTTGTTGTTATTATTATCAATTACCTAAAAAGAGTATTATAATAATCATACTCACAATATTTTTGAACTTAAAATGTATAAGTCTAATATCTTTAACCTTTTCCTTTGCTTTATTTAAACAGAACTTATAACGAAGTCTTTGTAAATATTTAGTCCCATTTAGTGTATTACCTTTTTACTTATTTACTCATTTCATTTTTTTGCTCCTATATTTCCACTACTTATATATTTTTTTATTTTTTGTTGCTAATCTATATTTGCATATATTAATAACTCACTGGGCAATCTATAATTGGCTTAATGTTGTAGATATGTACATTGAATAAAGAATTGAATTGAAATTATTATTTTTTGTTGATAATAATAATAATAATAATAATAATAATAATAATAATAATAATAATAATAATAATAATAATAATAATAATAATAATAATAATAATAATAATAATAATAATAATAATAATAATAATAATAATAATAATAATAATAATAATAATAATAATAATAATAATAATACAAAATTCACCAATTTCTTTATTTTGTTGTAATATCTTATATAAATTCAATTTATCTATTCTACTTTGAACACTTTTTAGCAAAATCCTTTTATTGTATATATATGCATATACAATCTTACATTTCAGCTGTCCTGCAGTCTTTTTCAGAGCCATGATATAATGAACAAAATAAAATAAAATACATAACTATATAAATAATACAATAAATAATGTTTTGTTATATTTTTATATTTTTTTAATTATTTGAGTAATTTTATTGTTTACATTATTGATGGTATTATTGTATTTTATTTTATTCTATTCATTATATCATAACTCTGAAGAAGACTGCAGGATAGTTGAAACTTAAGATTACAGTATATATGCATATATGTACAATAAAAGGTTTTTGCTAAAATGTGTTCAAATTAGAGTGGATAAATTGAATTTATAATAATAATAATAATAATAATAATAATAATAATAATAATAATAATAATAATAATAATAATAATAATAATAATAATAATAATAATAATAATAATAATAATAATAATAATAATAATAATAATAATAATAATAATAATAATAATAATAATAATAATAATAATAATAATAATAATAATAATAATAATAATAATAATAATAATAATAATAATAATAATAATAATAATAATAATTTCAATTCAATTTTCAATTCAATTCAATTTATTCTATGAAATAAAACAAAGTACATCACAAATATTTAAAAACTCCAAACAAGAAAAATCTTGTGTGTGGAATTTACATGTAAAAATAAATTAAATAAAAATACAATCAAAAACTCAAAAGAACAGTTTAGGAAATAAATAAAATTAATTAAATAAATAAAATAAATGCCAAAATTAATACATACTACACAACCATTGACACAAATATTTTTTGAATGATATATAAGAAATATTATTCAGATCAATTGAACATTCATATACAAATTTATTAAACAACTTTGACCCAGAATAAACATATTGTCTTCTACTAGATTCCTTAAAAAATTTTGGTAAAGGTAATTGAAATTTATTAGAAAGACGAGTATTTAGAACATAAACTCTAGAATTCAGAAAAGGTTTAGCACAAAAAATATCAAAAATAACTCTATATTGATATAAGTGATTTACATCAAATAAACCAAATGCAATATAAATATCTCGAACAGAAGAGGAACGAGATCTACCAAAAATAATGCGCAAAGTATAATTTTGCAAAACACGCAAAGAAGATAAAATATGTGGAGAAGCATTACCCCAAATAATGATATTGTAAGATAAAATACTCTGATAACAGGCAATGTAAATAAAAATGAGAGCAGACCTAGGAAGAAATTTAACTAAATAATAAAACATATAGTTTAAATTACGTAACCGTTGACAAAGATAGGTAATGTGATTTGTCCAGGACAATCTGGAGTCAATATATATTCCCAAATAACAATAATTATCTACCAAAGGAATATTCTCACAAGTACATATACTATTATAATGCAAAATATACTTACAGCAAATTTTAATCTTAAGAGAAAAAAAGTACGCTTGTAAGAAAAAGAATAGCTTTTGTTTTATCTAAATTGACCAACAATGAATTATATGCCAACCATTTACCAATTGAGTCCAAATCCTCATTCACTAATTTTTCAAGAAGATTATAAGAAACAGCATTGCAAGATAAAGCAATATCATCAGCAAAACCAAAAATCTTAGAATGTAACTTCAATGAAAATAAATCATTAATATAAATTAAAAACAATAGAGGACCAAGTACTGAACCTTGCGGAACTCCAGAATTAATCAAGACAACATCACTGATAGTACCATAAATATTAGTAAACTGTTTCCTATCATTTAAATAACTCTCCAACCAACTACCAATAGATCCACGAAAACCATACAAGTAGCAACGCTAATCAAAATATTATGATTAACAGAATCAAATGCTTTAGATAAATCAAGATAAATAGCCAATGTTTTAAGTTCCTGATCCAATGAAGATGTTAAATACTGAACATGATGTTTTAAAGCATCTAATGTACTTCTGCCAGGAAGAAAACCATATTGATAGTCAGATAAAATTTTATTTTTAAACAGAAATGACAACATTTGATCCCTAACAATCATTTCCAATAATTTAGAAAAAACAGAAATAATAGCAATTGGCCTATAATTGACCATAAGAGTAGAATCACCCTTTTTATAAACAGGAGTAATAACATTAACTTTCAGACATTCTGGAAATGATCCAGACTGCAAAGATAAATTAAATAAATGAACTAAAATAGGCAAAAATGCAACCTTATTTTCTTTAAGCATCTTAGGTGTTATACCATCTAGTCCAAAAGAAGTGACATTTTTTAAACTATCAATAGCTACAGACAACTGAGATTCAGAAACACCAGAATATAAAAAAGAATGCAAACTTGAATAAGAAGACAAAATCTGCTCAGGCACATCACGCATCGATAAATTTACAAAATACTCATTAAACCGATCAGCTAAATATTTTTCATTATTCTGTAACTCAATTAAACTTTCATTATATTTAATACATTTAATACGATCAGGAGAAGATTTTTTAATCAAAGAATTTATTGTTCTCCATTTCAAAGAAACATTTTTATCACTAAGAAATTCTTGATAATATCTAAACTTCAACTTTCTAATATCAGACTTAATTTCAACATTAAGTTTTTTTAAAACATCTGATGAGCCATCCAAAGATTTTAATACATTTCTCTGATTAATTTTACATACCAGCGCATCTGTCACCCAAAGAGATCTTCTTCTATTCTTACTTGTCAATTTTAAATGAAACTTTGCTTTAGCAATTAAATCTAAACAAATAGCTTGGAACCCCAAAAATGCATCATTTACATTATCTATCATAAAAATCTCATCCCAATTCTGAACAGATAATAAATAATTCAATTTAGAAAAAGATAATTTCTCAACATATGCACAAACATTAATATTATCCATACAATTCAATATTTTTAATTCAGTAGCAAAATGATCTGTAAGAAATAATTTAGAAAGAGACGAATCAGAAAATAAACTGCGGCTTAATCTAACAAAAATATGATCTAAAAGAGATTGAGATATAGGAGTAATACGCGTAGGTGAAAAAAAATATAATTATTATAATAATAATAATAATAATAATAATAATAATAATAATAATAATAATAATAATAATAATAATAATAATAATAATAATAATAATAATAATAATAATAATAATAATAATAATAATAATAATAATAATAATAATAATAATAATAATAATAATAATAATAATAATAATAATAATAATAATAATAATAATTAATTGGCCTATAGTGCTGTGAAATTATACATTAAATAAATGAATTATTATTACTATCCAAAAATATTTTAAGATGGAAAATTCTTAAAATTGGCATACAATATATAACCATATGTTTTGTTTCTGTTGGAACAGTATCGAAATCCAAACAGTCAATTAGTTATATAAAGCCAAAAAATAACAGTATATGTTTAGAATATTACTGCTAAAAAAAGTACAACATTGTTGTTATATGCCCAAATTTTTACTTTTATGTTTTACTTTGTCACTCTCAAGAAATGGGTAAAGTTATCGTTTTGATGAACTGTAAAATAGATCTCCATTTTTATATACAGATATTTAAGATTAATAAGACATCACATGAACCTATTTCACAAAATGCTTACACAATGCTATTAAGCAGAACTTTTTATTTTCACTACTATTATGCCACCTAGTGTAAGCAATTATTAATCAATAGACGCTAAATGATAGCAATTAATAAATATCTAACCAATAATATCCCATTAAATATTCCCAGACTACTTTCTAGCTCATAGCTTTTATTCAATGAGGCACTCTGAATCTTGGAGCAGAAGTAGGGTCATGTGTCATCTTATTACTTTTACATTAATCATTGTCAAAGAATCAAAGTGCCTTTAGTTATTAAAAAACTAAGGATACTATAAAATATAGATCATGAATTTATTTCATATCTACATGTCTGTCCAAGTAAATTGACTTAGATTTAAAATATTCTTTGTCAATTTGGGTTGATGGCAAGATTCAGATTCATTACACTGAGATGCAAAACTCTTCACTGATGAAAGAAAGCTTCAAACTAGACACTAGTCAGGGGAGATTTGATAAGTCATTATTGGATAGGAATTTAAAAAGCACAACTATCTACTATCTATTGATTACAAAACTAATACTAGGTGGACTAATAATGGTAAAAAAAAAAGAAATAGAAAAGACACACATATATTTTATTATTTAAAATTTCAACTTGATAGCACTTTTTAATACTTAGAAGATGTGTTCTTATGATGTAAATGGGGTGCATTAAGGATGAGGATTTGAACTGAGATGCAACAATTATTTATTTTAAAAAGTTGTTATCAGTAATGACAATCAAATATTATATCATATGGAATCTTTTTCAACATTGATTCCTTATCTATTTGGTTTTTTTGGTTCTTTAGTGACATGTTAATTATTATGGTGTTGTATCATAGGTGCCATAATTATTACATCTTCTTTTATACCAGTATTTCAATTTAAATTGCAACAAACCAGTAAGATAACTAAAGGCATATTGGAACCAATTAATCCATTTCAAGAGGCTTCCCTATACACACACACACACTCACTCACATATAGGTATTTAAGGCTAGAAAACTACTCTCTCTCTCAGGATCACAAAAATCCTCTACATATTTAGCAAGGATTAAAAATGAATAGAACCAATTATTCTTTAAACTTTTTTATGTTTATAAGCTTAATCCTGTCAACATTTATGGAAGTGCAGGGTGAACTTAATGTATCAGCCAGATGAAAATATGGCTCTAATAATGATAAAATTAATTGTTAATTTGGTAATTAATGAATATACTCATAGAAAAGGTAGTTTTTTTAATACTCAGCTTTATTGCTATCTAGGAGGCTTTCAATGTATTTAATACATCATAATCATGGTGGTGCAATTACAAATTCTTTACATCAGTGTTTAATTTTTATCTAATTTGCTATTCAACATATCGAAATTTAGATTTATTCAAATGACCCATTTCTTTGGTATGGATATGCTTGCTTATTTTCTGTTAATATAAAAATTGTTACTAGCTGTTGCACATGCGTTTTTGACCTTCCACTTTTTGTCCTCTCTCTTTCTGTGCAGAATATTTCTGCTTTTATTAGCTCAAATCTGTGACTGTTTTTCTGCTTGTGATCTGTAAATATTGATATTATCTCTGATGACTCTATAATAAAAACATCTATGTTGGGCAAGACTCGACAGATTGAACCTTGACTCCTCATAATATTTAGCATTGCAGACTGGTTGACTGCAGTTAATTTTATAGACTGCTTGATGTGCCGATTCATTAGGTATAGTTTCTTTAGAGTTGTGGACTAATTGGTTAAGTGATAGAGGGGTTTGAAAGCTAATATTAAATTTGTCTTTACATATATTTTTAAATATATGTGCAACTTTTGGAATATAAGATAGGCTTATCCATTTTTTAGGTTCCTCTTGTTGGTTGGGGCAAGTGTTTTTGTAATTTTGCTATAGAATCTATATTGAAAGCATGCTAGGCAGTAATAACACTAAATATTAAAAGATTTATCTTTTGTGTAAATATATTTATTAATTATCAAATATTACATTGGTGCTCAGAAAAGAGGAAAATTAGGTACAGTTGAATTAACAATCAATTAGAGAAGAATATAGTCAGAATTTTTATGAAATACTTTTAATAAATAATTGCAAGGTGAAAATAACACAGCTTAAGTATATAGAATTAAGGGGAGCAAACTACTGTGCCTCAGGATATGAATAAAACATATTTGTCTAAAGACAGCAGAGAAACTGGACAATAAGTCTCATAACCAAATGATAAGACTTAAATAATTACCAAGATTATTCAAATTGACATATTAAGTCTCTACATGTTGTTTGATATTTGAAGTAATGAAAAATTTGTTCAAATAAAATTCGTATTTTCAATGTAGTCTAGATTGTAAGTCATCATCATCATTTTCAATCATTAGGGATCCACTCCAAGGAAAATCTCTTTCCAAATTGATCAAATTCTCTGATCTCTGGCTTCTCTTCTCATATTGCATCAATAAACTTCTTTATTTCATCCATCTATCTCACATGTGGTATGTTTCAAGATCTTTTACAATTTTTTTAAGATCCAGTTTAAGCCTTCAATGTTCATCTATTATTATGCCTTCTAGCATTATTTCCAGCATGTTTCTTCTTCAGACTCTTAATTCTTCCAAATTCAGTAATACCTGTTTGTTCTACGAATGGCTTGATCACAATATGCAACAGTCAATATAGTGAGTCTATTGTCCTTTTACTTCTGAGTTTAAAATAATAAAAAAAACTCCTAATTTTTTTCTCTGTTTCCTGATAGTTTTTAAATGAAATATCAATTTTTTCTTGAAGGTGGGATAAATGTTCATGTGAATGATTGTAAGTAGGTTTTGTATATGTCTGAGACAATTGGATGTTTTTTGTTGAATTTACACAATTTCCTGTATAATTTTATAATCCTTTTTAATGAAAGTGTGCTCTACATAAGATAATGTTTAGTGTCTTTGTCCTCAATAAAAAGAAATGTTTGCTTTTTGCTAATGTAATTCCTGGATATACTCATTATTTAAAAATTGTTTCCATCTGCGCTTTCAAAAAAAAACATGCAGGTAATCTAGATATTCAGATAACTACCATTGCATGGTTCAATCTATAAGTGCAACATGAGAAATATGCCTTGCTGGTTCATGATTCAATTTCATTTTTTTGTTTTGTTTTGACAAGTCTTTATCTTTATCTATGCACTGCTCCCTGCCCATCTTCTCAGATTACTATTTATTAGTCCAAATAGTCTGTTTGCATACTCAACATTTTTACTAGAAATACATTGTAGTCATTAGATGTTATTTAATAGTAAATTTCAATAGAATATTCTTTGAAATAAGTTCTGTTATAGATTTGATAGTGATATTTGAATACAAGAATAGTGTATTTATTTAATGTAATTAAAAGGGATTTGAACACAGACTTTCAAGCTCCCTTTAGTCATCCACACCATCTTATACAACCAATACACATGACCACTTACATGTGGAAACATGAGCACTGATTGTATATATGTGTGGAGGTGATGATTCAGACCAACTGATGAGTGCTGGTTCACCATGAAATATGGATACTGGAGATAATTTCTCTTTTTCACATGTATATGCACATGTGTATCAGTTATATAAGATAGAGTGGATGACTGAAGGAAGATGGAAAGTCTGGGTTCAAATCCCCTTTAATTAGATTTGATAGGGTTAAATAAGTGTAAAGGGGCAAGTGGTTAGAAAACACCTTGCCATAATAATCTTAGATCAGAGATGGGCAAACTTTTGCAGGGCAAGAGCTACTTGTAATTTTCTCCAATTGTTGCAGCCCACCACTTATAAATCACAACGTAATAACAATTATAAATAATGATGCTACTCTATCAGTTAGCATTATGCAGATTACTTCAGTAGTACAGTGGCACTCCCAAATGTTAAATATCCTTGGAGATTCTTAGCTGAATAAATCTATTATTCTAAAGCACTGAAAATCTGGAAAATTATTGTGTCAGAAGTCGAACTCCGATAGCGCATTATCGGAGTTCGACTTCCGATCTAATAATTAGCCGAATAAAGTAAAAAATAAATAAATCAAACTTTGTCAATGGAATGAAGACATTTTGCTTTACCTGCCATATGGATACTAGAACATTATTTCCCCAAAATATCCAACCATTAAATTACTACTACTATTACTATTACTTCCGCTTAATGCATGGGAGGTTTTAAATAAGCATCGTGCATTTTTAAAAGTGGGTTTCTAAAAATATTAAATGACCTTTAGTTTTTTGCTGGTCTTTTTGTTTTTGTATTTTATATGTATTCACGTGTTCACGAACTGATATACCCACATGTACAATTAAATTTAAAAAAGACAAATCTGCGGTAAATATTTACGTGTTTTGCACTGTAATATTTAATGAGACAAGTAACGGTAAATATTTTTTTTGAAGTAATTTAAATACCTGCCAGGTAAATTATGCGGTAATTTACCGTTGTAAATATTTTCCATCGCAAGTATATTTTTCACTTGGATAATGATAATAAAAAAGCAAGATAAAGCAATGTATAAATATCAAGTAAATAACGAAAGGTTATTTGCTAATCTAACGTGGTTTTAAACATATACTTGTGCTCGCACGCACATACACGTCACGTGCATATATGTATCCAAGTTCAATTCATCTTCTCCGATCTTTAGCTTCTCTTCTCCACACCAACCCTGCACACTGTCTTATTTCATCCACCCATCTCACATGTTGTCTCTTTCTGAATCTTTTACAATCTCTTGAATCCAGTTAAGATTTTAATTGTCCATCTATTATCATCTCTTCTAGCAATATGTTCAGCCCAATTCCACTTCAGTCTTTTAATTTTTTCAATGATGTCAGTAACATCTGTTTGTTCTCTGTTTTTGTCCATTTCTCCCCTTGTTTTTCAGAAATTCGTTATATATATATTTTTTCCATGTGTCATAGCATCGGCCGGGACGCGAACCCACAACCGTCTGCAACCAACTACTTGCTTGCATGGCAGCTGCGATACCTCTCGGCTATCAACGCAAGACTCGTTATATATTTTAACAATGCTTATCTAATCAAATTTATTTTTAAAACGTGTTTATTTCATTATATTTAAACTTTATACAACATGAAGTTATATGCCAGAAATTATACATCATTTAACACCTTCATCATCATCAACATCATCATCATCAACCATTATCAATCCACTGCAGGATGAAGGTCTCTCCAAGTTTAATCCATCTTCTCTGATCTTTAGCTTCTCTTTTCCACAACACCCCTGCACATTTTCTTATTTCATCCATCCATCTCACATGTGGTCTCTTTCTGGGTCTTTTACAATCTCTTGGAATCCAGTTTAAAATTTCAATTGTCCATCTATTATCATTTCTTCTAGCAATATGTCCAGCCCAACTCCATTTCAATCTTTTAATTTTTTCAATAAGGTCAGTAACACCTGTTTGTTGTCTTACCCATACATTGCATTTTCGATCTCTTCTTGTTACTCCCAACATACATCTCTCCATACTCCTTTGAGTGGTCTGAAGTCTCTGTATTGCTCTTCTATTAAGTGTCCAAGTCTCAGATCCATAAGTAAGAACTGGTAAAACACATTTGTTAAAAACCATTCTTTTCAAACACATAGGCATATTTCCTTTTAGTATCAAGTTATTTCTACCAAAAGCACTCCAACCAAGTTTAATTCTATGATTAATTTCCTCCATTATGTTTCCATCTGTATTAATAATCTGACCTAGGTATTTGTAACTGTTAACTTCTTCTAATTCTTCATAATCAATCTTTATTTTCATATTTTGAGCAAATCGATTAAACATTACTTTAGTCTTTTTAACATTTATCTTTAGTCCTACTTTTCTACTTTCATCTGCTAACTCCTGCAACATTTCCTGCAGCTCTGAAGCATTATTTGCAAAAACAACTACATCATCTGCAAAATCTAAATGACTTAAATACTCTCCATTTACTTTCATTCCTTTAGTTTCCCATTTTAATCCACAAAATACTTCTTGCAGCACTGCTGTAAAAAGTTTTGGAGATATGGAGTCACCTTGCCTTACACCTTTCTCAATGTTGATTTTTCCAGTATCATTATGTAATCTAATTGTTGCTGTTGCATTTTTATAAATATTCTTTAAAATATGACAATATCCTGGATCTATACCTTGATGATCCAATGCTTTAATCACTGAAGAAATGTGTATAGAATCGAATGCCTTTTCATAATCTACAAATCCAAAACATAATGACAACTCATATTCATTTGTCCTTTCTATGACTTCTCTCAATACCTGGATATGATCTATTGTACTAAAACCACTTTTAAATCCAGCTTGTTCTCTTGGTTGGTGGAAATCCAAAGTTCTCTGTAGACGAGTTGTAATTATCTTGGTAAAAATTTTTATATAAAACTGATAAAAGGCTGATAGGTCTGTAATTTCTAATATCTTCTTTATCACCTTTTTTAAATATTAATATTATTACTGCATTCTTCCAATCTTCTGGTACATCTTTATCATTTAGACATTTGGTATATAACTTTGCTAAAATTGTTTCTATTTCTTCACCTCCTTCTTTTAATATATCAATTATAATTCCATCATTTCCTGGAGCCTTTCCTTTCTTCATACATTTAATTGCATGTCTCACTTCTTCATTTAAAATTCTGGGCAATTCGGAAGATGTAATAGATATAGGAGGTACTTGTTCTTTATTACTATATAATTCTTGATAAAAATCTTCTACCAATTTCATGATGTCATCTCTCTTTTTAGTAATAATTCCATCTTTTTTTCTTATTGCAGATATAAATTTCCTACCAATACCAAAATGTTGTTTAACATTCTTGAGACTTTTATTTTCTTCTACAGCTTTCCTTGCTATTTCACAGTTATACTTTCTTATATCATTTTCAACTCTTTTCCGTACCATTTTACAAAATTCGAGATATTCAATTCTTTTTAATACATCATTTTTGTATATCTTCATATTCCTTCTTTTCTTCATAAATTCTCTAGTCTCAGTAGAAATTTTATTAGTCAATTGCTGCTTTTTTCTACCAGCTATCTTTGTTGCAGTTTTTAAAAGTGTATCAGTTATTTTCATATTAATTTCATTCAAATCTGAATCATGTTCAAAATCTCCTAACACTTGAAACCTATTTGTAAGTTCTAATTTAAATTCATTAGAATGTTTCTGAAGATTAGGAATATCAACTGTAAATATTGTTTTTCTCAATAATTTTTGTCTCTCTAGTTTTACATTAACACGTAACTTACACCTTACTAATCGATGATCACTTCCTGTGTTAAATTTATTAAGAACATTACAATCTTGAAATATGTATTTCCTGTTAGTCAAAATATAATCCAATTCTGCTGTACCTTCATTTGGATGCTTCCATGTCCATTTCCTTTTAACATTTTTCTCAAAAAATGAATTCATAATATAAAGTTTTTCTTTTTCTGCAAACTCCACAAGTCTATGTCCTCTCTCATTTCTATTACCATAACCAAAATTACCTACAGCAATTTCATCTTTCATTTGTCTACCAATTCTAGCATTAAAGTCTCCCATAACAATTTTAAAATGTTGTTTACTCTGATCAAAAGCCTTTTGTACATCCATATAAAAATCTTCTACTACTTCATCACTATGAGAACTTGTTGGGGCATAAACCTGAATTATCTGCATTTGGTATCTGCTATTAAGTTGTATAACTAATCTTGCAACTCTGTCCGATACACCATCAATCTCCACAATATTGTTCTTCCACTTTTTATTTATAATGAATCCTACTCCACTTGTATTTCCAATATGTGTGCCTTTATAATAGAGTATATGTCCACTTTTTAAATCAATTGTTTCTTCACCTTTTCTTCTAACTTCACAAAGTCCAATAATGTCCCATTTAATATAAGACAATTCTTCTTCTAATTCTTGCAATCTTCCTTCACTTGAAAGTGATCTGCAGTTGTAAGTACCTAAATAAAAAGTCGTCATCAAATGGCAGCCTGGGTCCACAATCAGGGGATTCTTAGCACCCTCCGCCTTTGGCCACCAACCGCTGCCTTGGTTGGTGACTTTACAGCCTCCTGGGAATAAGGGCCATGCTTTATTTTTGTCTGTCATAATTGTATATATGTATTGGAAAAATATTTATCATTTACACAAACATTCATTCTGCCTTATCAGGCACTGAGAAGAAAGACCATGGTGTTTCTCGATCTTAAACTCAGAGGTAAAAAGCCAATAAACTCACCATGCTGGCTAATGCATGTTGGTGAGCAGCCCATCCATGTTCGTATACTATATGAATAATCACATAGTAATAACAGCTGCAATGACAAGAACGTATGGAGTGGACATTAGGAATTTGCCCTGCTCGGTTCCTTTAAGGCCTCCAAGAGGAATCAAAGGGTCTCCTTTCAGTTAATAGCAAACTCCTTTCTGCAGCCTTTAACACCTTATATTAAATAAAACCTTAATATATTTTGTTCCTTGACCATTATTTTTCTTGAAATGGTTCATGAATGTTTTACTTTATTTGAATACAGTTCAATTAATAATAATTGTGGGATAGGGAGTTTATCTTTCACTTAGGTCATAAAGGATCACATGCATTAAAAATTTCTTGTAACCACATTTTAATTCTTAATTTTTATCTAATCAAATTTATTGTGTAAAAGTAACCATTTACCACCAAATTTTCTAACGAGGCAAGAGAATCAATAAAATAAAAAAGGAATATGATTTTTTTTTAAATGATTCATTAAGATTTAGATGTATTTATATATTGGATTATTTCCATCATCTAGTATTGAGTATTGTATGTCTTTAGAAATATTTAATTTTATTTAAATTTTCAAAGTACATTCAGTTGTTAGTAGTAACACACAAGTTAATATGCACAGTGTTTTAAAAGGTATTATTCTCCTTTCTTTTTTAGGTGTTGCTGGCCTGACCTGAGAAAGTACTAGCATGGAATCGAACCTGGACTCTTAGATTTTTAAATATTGAATTTTAAGGTATCGAGCTATCCTGTCAAATGCAACAGTCAGTAGAAATATAAAAAAATAGATTTGTGAAATGGCAAGGAAAGCTATTGAAGAAATAAAAGACTCAAAATTATAAAACAATAATATTGGAAGGAAACTTATTTCTGCGGCAATGTGGCAAAAAAATAAAATAAAATAATTATTAAAGTGAGAGCTGATATAAAAAGTGTAGAAGAGATCTGTAAAGAAAGAACACAAAAACAGATTATCTCCTATAGTTATCACATCTTTTGGAATATCCATCATTTTGAATGAAGAAGTGAGACATGCATTTAAATCTACGAAGAAGGGGAAATCTCTAGAATATGATGAAATTATTATGGATATATTAAAAGATGCAGGTGAAAAAACAGAAACACTGTTGGCAACTTATATACATGTCTAAATTCACTAAATGATTGGAAGAATACAGTAGTAATATTAATTATAAGAAAGATGATAAAGAAGCTATTAGAAATTTCAGATTCTATCATTTCTATACAATAACTTTACCAAAATAATGAGAATTTGTCTCCACAAAGAAACCAAGTTGGATTTAAAAATGATTTTAGCACAGTGGATCACATTCAAGGATTGAGAGAAGTTATAAAAAGGCCCACCGAATATGAATTGTGAGTATACTCCAAGTTTGTAGATCATGAAAAGGTAGTGAGTTTGGTGATTCACGCATTGGATTACCAAGATGCAGACCCAGGATATTGTCATATTCTGAAGAATACTTATCAAAATGCAACATGGTGATACAAAGAAAGACCATGGAGATTGTATAATTCCAAATTTTTTTAAAGCAGTTTTATACGAATATTTTGTGGATTAAAATGGGAAGCTATGGGAGTAAAAATAAATAGAAATTATTTGTCATTGAGATTTTGACGGTAAAATGATATTTTTTTTTTGCAAATTATGTTTCATGGCTTCAAGAAATGTTGCAAGAATTATGAAATTAAAATAAAAAAGTAGGACTGAAGATAAATGCTAAAAAAACTAAAGTAATGTTCAATGGATTTTCTGAGGAAAAAACAAAGATTGATAATAAACAAGCAAAACTCTCCATACAGTAGTGTCACTAGATGGGGATTTTATGCACAAGTCTTCTGGCACTCATTGATTACTCTGGTTAGCACAGGGTGGCACTACTGTACAGAGAGTTTTGCCTGTTTAATAACAGTTATGTGCTAGCATAAGAGATGATGATCATGTGATGTTTAGTGGTTTAAAGATTGATAATCATGAATTAAAAGAAATGGCAATTACAAATACTTTGATCATATTATTAATACTGATGGAAAAACATTGAATAAAATTAATCACAGAATTAAACTTGGATGGAATGCTTTTAGTAGAAATAAGTTAGGTACTAGTTTCATCGACAGTACAGGGCACTGGATGGCACTGTTGCTACACAAAAACAGTTAAATATACCATATATGAGACTGTAGTGTGTTATGTTAATTTCTCGCAATTTACACTGGCTAATGCAACTTGTTCTTACTCTTCAAATGATCGGTATTGAGACTGGGCTATCATATAATTTGAAGGTGATGTAGATTTTAGGTCAACATAATATCTGAAATGTTATTTCAAAATATTTGAAATGAATAAAATTAGGGAAAGTTTTGTTGTAAGCATGAATTATTGCATAGTCAGTGGTTTGCGATAGAAGAAGCAAACAGCCTTACTACTGATATTTTGTTTTAATTTTTGTCTATAAATAAATTTCTTCAAATTAATACATTTACTACCATGTATTCTGAATAATATGTTATTAAAAATATATAAAAATTTGAACAGAAATGCCTAAAGTTGCAAATTACATTTAAAAAAAGATGGCAAGTAGACGGCAATTGTTAGTTTTTGTAAATAAAAAATTTCTTCAAATTAATGCTTATACTTGTTGGATTATTTATCTTAATTAAGAAAAAAGATGTTGCTTACTATTTTTTACTATTTAGTTATTAAAATGGGTAAGTTTGTTATTAAAAGGTCATGGCTCAATAATGTTATATTTAATTGTTTTTGTGCTGCAACAGTGCCATCTAGCACCCTGTACTGTCAATGATACTAGTACCATAAGGGGGGGGGAGTTAATATTAAAAAATATGCCTATGTGTTTGAAGAGAAAGGTTTCTATTAAATGTGTTTTGCCAGTTTTTACTTATGGAGCTGAGACTTGGACATTAAGAAGAAGAGCAATTTAGAGACTTCAGATCACACAATGAAGCATAGAGAGAGATGTCAAAATAGAAGTACATCATTGAGAGACACAACATGGAACACTCACATCACTGAAAGAATTAAGAGATTAAAATGGAGCTGGTGGGCATATTATTAAAAGAGATGATAATAGATGGGTATTTGATGTTTAAAATTTGATCCCAAGAAAGAGTAAAAGATGTAGAAAAAAAATTACATGTGCAATGGATGGATGAAAAAAGAATTTTGCTGTAAGATGTGGAAAAGAAAGACAATAAATCAGAGAAAGTTGGATTAAACATGGAGAGAGCTTCATCCTGCAGTGGACCAATAATAATTGAAAATTATGGTGACCATATTTAAATGTTATTCTCAAGCATAATTTTTCTTTACTCAAAAATTTGAAGATTAAGCGAAATTGGGTAAAAAAATATATAAAAAAGTTAATATATATATATATGATACTTTGGAAAAAATTAAAAGACATCATTGCAAACATATCAAATAAACAAAAGCATAAGACAGCATGTTCTATGCATCAGACATAGATTGGTTCATATAACCATCACAAAAATGTATCTTTAATATTTTTCTGGTTGTATCTCTTTTTCCCTCAGAAATGTGATGAGGGCTCTTTTTTGTTAATGGCTGTGGCTATTCGCAATGATATATTAGCTCAAGTTTTCGATTAATAAGATTTTGCAATTTTTTTAAAACCTGGCATTCAACATTACCATGCAATTTTTCCTGAAAAAAAAACAACCAATTTCCCACTAATCCTCAATTCCCAGTTCAACACTATAGTCTCATAGAATCTTCTCATAATTGACCTACAAATCTATTCCAAACTTGTATTATTACTATACAATAAAGCAATCTTTCCTATAAAAAAGATCAATTTTCTAGCAATCCTCAATTCAAACAGGCAAAACTCTCCATACCGTAGTGCCACTTAGTGCAAACAGAGTAATCAATGGATACCAGAAGGCTTGTGCATAAAATCCCTATCTAGTGCCTGCTCATCCAATATCACCAGACTAGTTTCTGGTTTGTGGCTTTCATCCGTGAGGAGCATAGGTGCAGTGCTCTCCGATACAAGGCTCCTCTCTGATGAAAGCCATAAGCTAGAAACTAGTCTGAGGATATTGGATGAGTAAGCATTAAATAGGGATTTTATGCACAAGCCTGCTGGCATTCATTGATTACTCTGGCTTGCACTGAGTGGCACTACTGTATGGAGAGCTTTTTCCTGTTTTAATAACAGTTATGAGCAAGCATAAGAAACGGTGATCATGTGATGTTTAGTGGTTTAATCCCCAATTCCTAATTCAAAATCCATAGTCTCCTAAAATCTTCTTATAACTGATCCATAACTTCATTCCAAACCAGTGTTATTATATAATAAAGCAAATAAAATGACATATCCTTGAAATATTTTTTTATTCTTTAGAATTTTTTTAATAGCTTTGCTTCATTCTATATATACACTTTCTTCTTTTTGAAAATAATTAACAAAAACAATATATATAAAACGTATATTTTTAAAAATGCTTTTATTTAATTTGAGGACTAATGCATTAAAAAGCAAAAAAAAAATTTTTTTTGGACCACAATTTTGGTTGGCATGTGTATGTTTAAATACATGCATAATCAATTCAATCAATAATTGTGCACTTAGTTTAATCACAAATTATCCTTCTTGAATGAATTAATTCATGAATGCCTCACAACTTCATTTAAAGTTATATCTAACGATCAAAATTGTGATCTAAAAAAAGAATACTTTTTTTTTCACACATTAGTCCTCAAATTAAATAAAAGCATTACAAAAAATATATGTATATATTATTTTATATTTTTTTAATGTTTGTGTATATTTAATAAACATAGCGGATGTGATGTGATGTATTATGGCTTCTCCTTAAACGAAGTCAAGAATATCTCAGCAATTATGCCCAGATAAACCTGTTAGCCACTTTCTTTTACACTCCCCACTCTAAATTTACCCATAATCTGCTCTATCCCATTTCCACAACATAATTTTTGTCAACTCTATAACCTTTATATCTAAATCCCCCTTATCTTTTCCCAAACCCAGCATAAAAACCAATAATTCACTTTCTGTATAATCACTCTTTTCATATTTATTTTTCCACAACTTCATTATATGTACCCTTTCTGTTTTCAAACATTTACATTCAATTAACAAATGCCTAATATTTTCAATTCCTTTCTTACATAATTTACAAAATAAATCACCCATATTTTTCCATTTACATGTATATTCTTTTGTAGCTAAAGATCCTTACTATTATCATATATTAATTCACACCTAATATTCTGTTTATTTCTATATATATTTAAACTCTTTTTACTCTCCATACTATTTCTCCATCTCTCTAACTCCCTAGTCTTTATTAATAAATTTATTCTTTTATCCCATTCCTTACTACTATAACATTCAATAATCCTCTTAACACAATCATCCCATCTTTTGTACAAATATACTGATATAAATTCTTTATCCAAATCTTTTGCATACCGCATTACCTTTCTCACCCATCTTGTTACCTGCCCTTTACTCATAACCCAATTAAATACTATTTTAGCTATTCTTTTATTATCCATAAACTGCAATCTACCAAACATTTTCATTTTACTTTTTGCATCTCTCATATGAAAACTTGACCATCCCATTTCTCCTTGAATTGCCTCCCTTGCTGTCCATACTTCTGCATCCAATGCATGTCTTCCTACTTCCCATTGAGCTTTTTCTAAATAATCTAATATCCTTTTACTAACATATAATGCATCATTACCATATGTTAACCCTGCTACTGCAACTCCTTTCCATATAATTCTAGCTACATCATATTTATTATATGAAAATACTGTTAATTTCTTTATCAATCCCTTTCTTTTATTTGCTTCATTTATCAATTTTTTCTCCCATTCATCCAAATAATTTTTCTGATTACTTAAAATAATTCCCAAATAACTATATCTATTCACCACACTTAACTTAATATCTCTCAATAAAAATTCTACATCTTCTCTCTCCTCAGTATTAACCATCATTATATTTGATTTTTCTTCACTAAATTTAATCCCCATCTCTTTACCCACCCTTGCACATGTCCTCAACATAACTTCCATATCTTCTCTTTTTTCTGCACACAAAAATATATCATCCGCAAAAAAAAGACCTGACAAAATATATACTCCCTTACTACCTATTAACGGTATCTCTATCCATCTTCCTAATCTTTCTATTGCTCTTTCCATTTCACTCAAATACAACACAAACAAAATAGGTGACATAGGGCATCCTTGCCTTAGTCCCACACCATTTTTAACTTTAATTGATTCTATATTCTCTAATTGATATATATAATAATTACTTTCATATAATTTCTTAATAATATCTATTAAAGCTTGATCCATTCCCAAATTTGCTAAACTTATCCATAATCTATTTCTATTTACTCTATCATATGCCTTCTCTATATCTATAAAACTCACATATAACTGTTTATCTGCATTCCTACTCATATCCATAAGTTGTGTAACTACAAATAAACTATCTTCTATACGCCTATCTAATCTAAAACCTCCTTGCATTTCATCCACTACATTATTCCCTTCCATCCATTTTACAACTTTACTAGCCACCATATACGAGAAAACTTTATATAAAACTTATGTTACCGGTATCGGTCTATAATTATTCAACTTTCTATGATCCTTACCCTTTCCTTTAAATAATAACCTTACTCTTGTATTACTCCAACTACTTGGGAAAACTCTATTCTGTGCCATTTTATTAAAACAGGATAATAACTTTACTTTTGCCCTATATCCTAAATTCATTATCATCTCTGCTGCCCATCCATCTAAACCTCTTGCTTTCCTACTTTTCAATTTCTTCTCTACCTCATTTAGTTCATTTTCTGAAAAACTAATATTCCATTACTATATTCTTTCATATTTTCTAATATTCTATCATTCACATCTAACATCTTTTCTATATTCATTACATAACTATTTAAGATTCTCTCTAAATCTTCTCTAGAACTACACTCAGTTCCCTCATCATCTAGTAATACTAACTCTCTCTCCCCTACATTTCTCCTTTTAATATAATTCCAAAATTTTTTACTTCCATCTCTTCCACTATTTTAGCCAACTTCTTCTTTTCTAAGTACTTTTCCCATTTAGCATTAATATCTTTTTCACTTTCCTTATTCTTAATAGCACACTTATATTCTCTACATGCTTCTTTCCTTTCTTTTACACTTTTACTAATTTTAATTTTTTTATTACTTTTATTCTTTTCAATATTCTCACCTAAAACCCTATTTGCAATTTTTTCTACTTCCTTACACCAATCCTTATACTCATCCCCAACCCACTCTTCCATTATTTCTTCAACTTGTATTTTATACTCTTCCAACTTATTCTTATCATTTACTCTCCATCCACATCTTTCACTATTATTTCTACTTTTATTTCTATTCTCCATCACATTACTAACCATTTCAATTACAATGAAAGTATGATCACTAGTGCATACTTTTTCTTCATTATCAAATACCTTAATTTTCTGTATTTTATTTATTCCCTCTTTCTCTACCAATACATAATCTATTGTGTGAAATATATTATTTCTGGACCATGTGTATTGTCCCTCATAAATATTTAATAAATTTCCAATACTCAAATTCACTTTCTGACAAAAATTCTTCAAAAGCTGTCCATTTTTATTATCTACATTATCAATTTCTTCAATATGTCCATTCATATCCCCTATAACCATTATTCTCTTCCCCTTTTCTTTAAAACTCTCCATACAGTAGCGCCATCTAGTGAAAGCTTTAGTAATCAATGGATGCAGAAAGATTTGCACATAAAATTTCCATCTAGTACTAGACTAGTTTCTAACTTGTGGTTAGTGAAAAGTATAAAGAATGGTGATCATGTGATGTTTAATGGTTTATATCTAATAAAATTTGTTTAAAATTGGTAGCAATATTTTTGTTTTTATGAAGAATGTGTTTTTACAAAGCAAGTTTTATTTAAACAATCAAAAAAGAAATTGACTTCATTCTTTAATAATTTTTATTAGTCATTCACTTGACTAGAGATTATCCAATAATGAATAATATTTCTGTAGTGTAATTTTCACTACACCATTCGTGGGCAAGGTAGAAACTTTATGAGGAACATTGATAAAGATATACATAAAAGATTGTGGTCTGGGCCAACTGATGAGTGCTGGTTTAGCATGAAATGTGCATTTTGGTGATCATACATCTTTTTCACATATCTGTGGTCATATATTTATAATTACATCCATCCACAAAGTGTTAAGAATGGATAGAAACCATCCCTACATTGTGTGAGAGTGGTGTAATGAAAATTACACTACAGAAATATTATTCATTATTGGTTCATCCATTAATTCTTTTTATTTTAATTAACTGTAATTGCCCCTTACATTTTTTTTTTCAAATGAAATGAGTCTTTTCTCAAAAAGTATAGTGCCATCATTTGGACAAAATGAAAAAACTTATTGAACCAATTTGAATGTGATTTGAAATGTAACCCATTAACACTTTAAATGAACAATCGTGAAATGTTGCATTATTACATTGAAACTGAACTCATGTGCATAATTGGAAGAAAAGCCATTTATTCTAATCCTGGAATTTTGCATGGTCATTAATAACAAATACACAGAGGCAAAACTCTCCATACAGTAGTGCCACTCAGTGCAAGCCAGAATAATCAATGGATGCAAGAAGGCTTTTTTCATAAAATCCCTACCTAGTGTCTACTCGGCTTACACTGACTGGCACTATTGTATACAGAGTTTGCCTCTGTGTAAACAGCTAGTGTAAGTATAAAGAATGTTGATCATGTGATTTTTAGTGAGTCATAACAAACACATATACAAAATGGATAGAATTAGGTTAAAAATTGGGCTCAATATTTTTTGTTTTATTAAATCAGCAGTTTGAACAGTGAGTTTGAAATTATCTCATCCTTCTTTTCTTTTTTTCCCCTCAAATTAAATGAAAGCACTTTCTTAAAAAAATATAGCGACATCTATTGTGCATCACTCAAAACTTACTGAACTGATTCAAATATGGTTTGAAATGCAACCATTCAACATTATTAGGCTGGATGATTCTGAAGTACTGATTGCATGGTCATATTGCAATATTGAAGAAAATTGACTTTGGCAGAAGTTAAATATCAGTTACAAGACTTGATCTAAAAATCAGAAGTCTTGAATAAAATATTTAATAATAAGTCTATTTATTTTATCAAAAGTTTTTTCAAGATCCATAAAATAAATATTTAATCCTACACTGTTTTTAACATTTTGCTACAATAATATTGACTGCTTCATAGAAATATTGTGGCATTGGTATTTAATATCATGCCAAATTACTATTATTAATATAATTGTAGTTATGCACTCTTTTGCATATGTTAGTGAAGCTGTGGTTATTTAATCTTTAAGATTTTATAAGCTTAGTGCTTTCAGGATGTAACTTTGGATCCCATACCCATGGCTTTAAAAATGATAACTCTTATAAGTTATTATTCATTTATGCAAATGTATTTGAATATTTAACTAGTCCATTATTTGGAGAGAGTTAAAGCAAGCTTCTCTTCTGTTAATGGCACTGAGGGCATTTGCAATACAATAAGCTTCTTTAATCTTTCTTTTGGCACTGTTTTACTCTATGCTAATGATTTGGGCAGTGGTGGGTTCAAATGAGTGACCTGTAGTTGTTTGATGCTCCCAGAATATCGATGTTACTTCACTTTTGTTTTTTGCTCTGTTGTATGCATATTTATGCAGGTAAACTCTTGTGTTGATGTTAGCACGAGTCTCCCCATAGTAGGTGGTGCTGCAATCTCCTTGTGGGAATGTCATTTTATAAACCACGTGAGAGGTTTGAACCCTTTCTATTATAAGAAGTGCAATTTTTATATTTGTTTGGATGAGTAATGACATATTATGTGGCTACTGATCAATGTTTTAATGTGTAGATGGATTTACAATTTTTAAAATACATCTACCAAATAATAAATGTACACATTGTCATTAGAGTTTATATCTTTCCAAATTTATTTAAGCTTGAATTCCTTATTTTAATTGGTGGTTGTCTGTAACTCCCATTATAATTCCAAAATGTTGATACTTTTTAAGTGAAGTTGATGAATTATTATCAACTACACCTGGGTCTCATTTTATGCAGATTATTTTAATGCAATTTTGAAGTTATGCGATTCATGTTTCTTCTTAATATCTTTCATATTTCACTATATTTCTTAGATATCAAGAAATTTAAATTATTAATAACTTATTTTAACTTGAAATACTTTTTTCCCCCAAAAAATATAACGTTATATTAGCAGCTAACATGAATATGGCCTGAAGCTGTGTTTAGAATTGTAGCTTCTATGTAAATAACATATTTATACTAATGAGTAAATAATAATAATAGATTTATACTTACATATAAAAATATTGCAATAAATAGTCAAAAAATTTAAACTTTTAAAATGTCCTTTGTTATATATAACAGAAATAAACAATCTTTTAAATAAAAAATGAAGATTTTATAAACTGAAAATAATCATTCTAATGATAATGTGTAATATTTTGTTTTGATTGCGATTTAATTTTTTTAATATAGAAACAGAAAACCATTAACACAGCACAAGACTGAAAATGGCACTAGTCGCACATAACATCATGAATAAAAATAAAGTGGCTAACATGTTTCTCTGGGCATAATTGTTGAGAGATTCTTGACTTCGTTTAAGGAGAAGCTACAATACATCACATCGAGTCTGATTTCTTTCCAATTTACAAATGAACATTAGTGGTAATGATTAAAATATGTATGAAAAATGTAAAATTAAATACTGTAGTAATAAAAAAAGTAAAAAAAAGTTTGTCTTGTATTAATTTTTTTCAAATATTTGAAATTTTTTATTAGTCATACTTTAATTGCTTATTTTTTTAATGCGAATTTTAAAGTAATTCTTCCTTGTTGCTTTGCTTTTATGCGAATTCTGAAAATTACAACCCCTATCCCACATTTTTCAAGATAGATTAAATCTATTTTTGTGCGATTTTTTTTAATGCAGGTTTTCTGTGGAACCTAGCTACTCGACCCAGGTGTACTTCAATTATATGTTATTCAGAAAAAAAATTAAACAAACAAAAAAATAAAAATATTAAAATGTATAAATTTAATAAATTTTAATGAGTCTGTTTCATTGACAGTATCATTACAACCATTTTTTCATCTTGGAGCACCCTTACACTAAATTTAACATTCTTATGTGATCTTATTTATTAACCAATTGAAAGCACACACACATTTTTGTCACATACCTCCCCCATCTCCCAGAAGCATAAAGTTAGAAGCTATACAAAATTTTAAGAGAATTCATAAAGTACTGTTTTTAAATGATAAAACAATTTAGTTATAAAGGGAAAAAGAACCAGTAAAACCTTGCTGTCGATGTTTTTGTATTTGGTCAGAAAGCTTTCTTTATAAACAGTTTAGCAGAGGAAATTGCAAACCACTCAATTGCAAGTGTGTGTGGGGTGGGGGTGGGGTAGAGAATGTAGTTGTATTGATTTCAAAGTCAATTTCAATATAAAAACAAAAACATCAAAACAACTGGAGAAGCCATGATTTTTGATCAGGTTGTTATTAAGTTTCCATAGAAATAAAACAAAGGATTAAAGAAAAAGAATATTATCCAGAATAATAAAAATAGGTGTGTTCTGATACAACAACTTCAAAAAGTCATTACACAGATACTTCTCTGGCTGTTATATTCTTCAAAATATAAATTTAAGTGCAGTAAGTTTATTGTTATTGAATGAAGGTGATTAAGTGAACACTCACACAGTAAATGTATATAGATATGCTTGCCATGCAGACTATATATGTAAAAATGCCTATGTTATTTATGTGTGTGTATGTTGAAAAGTATTGTACATCTACAGATCAGTAAAGAACAGTAACAATACATATTGTATTTATGAATAAAACTTATAAACAAAATATGAGTTATTATCCGATTCTTATTATATATGATGAGGAGGGGCTTGACATGAAATATAGTGAATTTATATATATTTGAATTCTCTTCAATTCTTTTTATAACAACTTATGTTCATATATATATATTAAATACATCCTCTCATTATACTGGTAACAATAAATAAAATTGAAAATCATATAACATTACAATACTAGCCACCACCACCCCTCAACAACAAAATTTTACTAAAATTCTACCAGGACCATGGTTTCATCTATGAATAAATACACCAGGAATGAACTGTTTTGAACTAGTCAATTGATAGCAAATCTATTTCTGATGCAGTTAATAAGACTCCTTGTAGTTGTCATAAAATGTGTATAGGTCAAAGTAAATTAAGTCTTAATGAAAGAGTTAAGGTTCACAAGACTAGAGTTAAAAATAGATATCACAACTCGGCTTTGTATATTTATGAAATGAATGCCAGTCATAAAATATTATTTGACCATGCAGAGATTATCTATTATGGAAGAAGTGAAATAAAAAAAAAAGAATAGAAGAAACTGAAAATATATATATTTTTGAATCTGAAGCTGTCAATCCCATCGAGACATCCTTTGATATTAAAGGAAATCAGTTTTTGAAGTGAATGATGGGAAGGCTATTTTGTTTTGGTATTTATATGTGGTATGGTTAGTTGAATTTCACTTGAAGAGGTCTATTTGTTAATAAATGAAACCATGATCATGGAAAAATTTTAGCAAAATTTTGTCTTTTTGGCTAGTATTGTAATGTTATATGATTTTCTATTATTTAGATATTAAACTATAAATGTGCACAGATAATTGATTGTCAACTGTAAATCATATCAACCCAGTCAATGCTTAACATTAACCAATGGAAAATCAGAGATCTATTGTCAAGGCAACACTTGAATAATAAATGGAAATCACTTAGTAACAGAATCTAAAATGTTAAATGCATCTCGAGTGAAAAGATTGCTGATATTCTATTGGTTAATTTTAAACATTAAATGGGATCACGTGATTTACATATGATAATTAGTTACCTATGTGCACTTATGATTTACAATATTTAAAATATTGAGCAGTAATTTGTTTGAATAGTGTAAAAAGGATTATTTATTAATCTATTTTCAAACATTTTATATTAGCCTGTTTAATGAAGTTTATTTAAATCTTCTAGACAGTTTTAATATCAATCTCTTGAAGTCACCTGCTATCATTTAAAGTCTATTTAAGATCTTAGACTTTGACAATGAATATATTTCCATTTATTACCTGAGTATTATCTTAACAACAGATTGATATTTTATTAGTCAATTTTAAGCATTAGTTTGAATCATGTGATTTATATATGATAATCAATTAGCTAATGTGCCAAGGCCAATTTGGCACATGTATATAAAATAATTTTGTCTAAAAAAATTAGTAAAATAAAAAAAAATCTTTCGCAAAAGAGTTTGAAATAAAAGATTAAAAGTGGGAAGGGGTTTTTCTTAAAGTCAAACTAAAAGTGTTATAAAAGAAAGTAAAGTTTTTCTTAATTAGTACTCGTAAAAATAAGTAGTTCAAAATTTAAAAAAAATATAAATCTCTTTTCATTCAAGCTTATTATAATAAATTATATATGTGCGTGCGAGTGTAAATAAATGTATGCGTGTTAGAATAATATTAAAAAAATATATATATGTAAATGAAAGTTAAAAAAGAAATTATATTTGGAAAACACAGTGATGGCTATTAAGTTAAATAAAGATTTAAAAAAACCACACCAGTGGTGGGCTACTAATTAAAGATATAAAAAACAATACATTTATGAAAGCTACTACTAATTAAACAATCGTCAAAAACACGTTGTCATAGGATTAATTACCAATGGAATTCGACAACAGATATTTGCTGGAGGATATTACATGGACAACACATCGCAGGTATAAATAGACTTTTTTTTATCAGACAATTAATTGAGAGAGTTTTTTCAGTCTAGTTTGCAGTGACAGTCTTGTTTCGGTTGAGATAACAGTGCATTTCTATTATGTATTCAGAAACAAAAATGCATTGTTGAGCAGCTTTTGGAAATATACGCTCATGCTTCAGCCTTTTTGGTCCAACAAGATCATCAAAACCTGCCTGTGAAATAATGTCTGCATAACAACTCAGAAATCCTCCGTCAAACGTTCAACTGTCTTCAAGAATAAAGCCAATGGATTCGCATAAAATCTCTTCAAGAAACATCCAAATCTAACCGGTTAGATATAATCCATCAGAAGCAGCAGAAGCAGCCAACAACAAGCAATATCCCCATTCCAAAAATCCTAGGTAAACATTTATTTATCATTTTTACTTAGTAGCCACCGCTGTAATTCGTAAATATTCAAGATTCAAATTATATGAACTCTATCATACATAAATGAACTATTGATATGTGTGTTTAAGTATCAAATGCTATTAATGCTTTATTATTATATTTGTGAATGATATATGAGTTAATATGTGTGTGATCATTATATCAGTGTTATTAGTTAAATTAGATAAATACCAGTGTTCTACTATTAAAATCTACAAGAATATTTAAACTAGTTTAGAAATGTTAATTTAGAATGTGTGTGTATTATATTAGATCTATAAAGATGTTTAAATTTAGTCAATAAATGTTGGGTAATAAATTATCTTTAAACTTAATTAATGTTAATTAAAATAAAATGTCTTCAAACTTAAACTTTATTTGTCAGTCAATTCTTTTTACCAACCTTTTTATTAATTCTTTCTACCACAAATTTTGTATAATTTTATTATTGAATTAAAATTAGACTGAGCTAGTTTTAGGAAATGTTTCGAGCACTGGATTATGAGCCTACTGCCTGAATACATTAGTCCTCAGACTAGCTGGTGCTCCAGGGTTTACCCTGAAACAAATAAAGTATTTGGATAGTAGGGGTTTGAATCTAGCAGCAAAGATGGGTCATTGTTGATAGTTAAAGCTATCAATAAGAACTCCCATTTTTCTTGAACATGCCAGTTTATCCACGTAACATTTATAAGATTATAAATGTATTAGGAAGGAGTTTGAAACCGGACAAAACTTATATATATGTATAAGTAAGTGGTTTCAGCGGTTCAACTCGATACATAAATGGTGCCCAACATGTGGTTGGACCTAAGATAAATAAATACTTTGTTTCTTGTTTAAAAAAATTTTTTTCTATACAAAAGCTAAATTATGTATGTTAAAGCGTTTTAATTTTTTTTTTTTTTAAAAAAAAAAAGAATTGACGGAAAACTTTGTTTTCTTTAAATGAAAAGAGATTTATGCTATTTATGTTATCTAAAATAAATCTATTATGTTAAATCAGAGACAGTTGGATGTTTGGGCGGAGTTAAAGCATTAAGATCGGGTGGAGAAAAATGGACAAAGGAGGGGCAGAGTCAGCGTGTATTTCCAGTTTAGTAAGAAATAAATAAAATAGAAATTAGTAAACGTATGAGCATGAATAAAACATAATATTAAAGAAAAATAATATAAAAAAGTAAAGTTTAAAAGTATAAATATGACAAGAAATAAACCTAGAATGGAGACTCAAGGTAAAAAAACAGACAATGTTCCCAGCAAGGAACAAAATAAAACCGAAACTAGTGAAATAGAAAAGGTCCCCAGTGAAGAAAAAATGGAAACTCAAGCGAAAGAAGTAGAGAATGCTTCTAGTGAGGAACAAAAAGATAAAAATGAAAAGGAGGTTGAGCAAAATGAAGAGAAGAGGGAAATCATAGCTTTATTAACTTGCATGTTTGAAAAACAAAAAGAAACAGCCAAAGAATATAAAAAAATAGCTGAAGAGCTTAAAAACCAAAATAATGAAGAGTAAATTGGAAGGGCAAGCTGAAATGCTTGAAAAGTTAAAGGACCAGATCGAAATGGGCCAACATAAAATAAAAAGAAAAATTAGGGAAGAAATAAAAGAGATTAAAACAAGTAGAAAATCAAATAGAGACCGCTTACCAAGTAATTGAAAAAAATAAGATAGAAGATAGAAAAGTAATTGAAGAGATAAAAGTCGGAATGACGGATTTAGCTTGGAAAGTAAATCAAAAGAATAGTTCGCAAATGGAAATAAAACAGTGTGACCACTTAAGTGCAAACATGCACATTATAAACAATCCGGCAATTGTGAACCAGTTTTTGAAAATACGGATATTTTCTGGCCATCAAGGTGAAGCTCCTATGGAGCATTTAAATAGTTTGGAGTGCTATTTCACTCTGAATCAATTAAGTGAGGAGGCTATGATCGCAATAGCTTTTAGCCATTTACAAGGGGGGTCTCAATCTTGGTGGGACTCTTTATATAAAAAAACCCGTCACTTTTGCCGAATATAAAATTGCTATTTTAGCTAGTTATTGGAGCGAAGATTATCAGGAAAATCTTCATCACCAGATCTCACAAGATAAATGGCGACCTGGTGAACCGTTTTTTTTTTTTTTTAGAAGGCAAGTGGCAAAATTATGCTCTTTAACAGCAGACCCACTATCTGAACAACAAATTGTCAGGATAGTCCGCCATAGTTTTCCTCATAATGTCGAGCAAATGCTCATAGGAACTGAAAGGAAAACAGTGGAACAAATGGCAGAATTGTTGAGCGCTTTCGACAGAGCTAGACCAACTTTTGACATGAGAGATAGGGGATTCAAACCCCAACTTAGAGAGCCAGCTGTAAACGCCATAAGATATAGACATAGGTCGAATTCGGGGAGTCCCCGGAGGAGATGTTATTCTAATAGTCCCGAGAGAACAAAAATCTTTCGAAGAACCGACAGCGATCCTAACATCTCTCGTACTAGATTTAAGGAAAGGCCCGGGGTGATTCTCAATCCCCCAGCACGAGTGGCTATATACAGAAAAAAAATATAATAAAGAACCGCCAGACAAAAATTGAAAATATGTAATCTGACGGATTTGCCGGTTTGACCTAGTATATAACGACCATGGACTCAGAATAATGGAAAATGTTAACAAAGTTTAAGGAAATAAATGTAAAAACAAGTTTCAAGTTAGTTTGAATAATTAAAAATGATTAAAGTTAGTCTTAGTAAAATAAAATAACAATTTTAGAGTTTAAAATGTCAAAGCATCTATAAAACAATTTATGTCAAAACCCTCGATTATGTCTTATCGATTATATTGATATCCCAGCTCATAAGTCTAGAACATAGTGGAGCATGACTCAAACAAAATAAATGTGTAAATCAAAAGAGACAAGCAAAATGAAAATGTTTTTTTTTTTTTTTTTAAAAAAAAGGGAGAGTAAAAATAATGCTTTAAAAATAAAAATGAAATAAATAAGTGTATAATGAAAGTATTAATGAAAATAAAACATTATCAAATAAAATTAAAAAAAAAAGTGTATTAAATTAGGATTGAGGTGTGTGCGAGTATTTGGGCAAAGAAATTAAAAGTTGGTTTAAATCAGCACAAAATCTATCTGTGTGTTTGAATTGCCTTATACTTTGCTGCCTACTTCTCTTAACATTACATTTATTACCTAATGATGAAAATAAAAACTAAAAATGCACTCTAGAAAAATAAGAATTTGAAGTGGTCAATACTTAGGAAAAGTGATCAATGCACATATTAATTAAGAAAAATGTTCGTAAATAAATAAGTAGGTCAAATAGTTAAAATAAAATCGATAAAGTCAAGTTAAATAAATAAGCGTAAATATATCTGTAGTAAATAATAATAAAAAGTGACTTGTGATAAACTAATAGATTTTTTTTTTTTGAATACACACACGGTAATAAAACGAAGTAAATAAATGATTTAAAGTCAAGTCAAATATATATATATCAGTGTAATAATGAATCGTAGTAAATACGCAAGTTAATAAAAGTTGCATAAATAATGAATCGTAATAAAGTAAAATAGTTTTTCTGAATACACGCACATAGATAAAAAAGTTGAGTAAGGGTTGAAAATAATATTCGAGATTAGATTAATATAAATAAATATGAAAACTGATGTCCATGGTAGTTTAGAATAATATTGTGAGATTAGATTAATACAAATGTTAGAATAATGTTCATATGAATTTAAAAATAATGTTGTAAGATTAGTAATAAAAATATAAAGTCAATCTAAGGTGTATTAAGAGTGTGTAAGTATACATGTGTATATATGCACACATACACTGGTAATATTCAGTAAATACGATACCTCATGATGCGTATCTTAAATGTATTTATCCAGATATCCTTTTAGGTTATTTTCTTGGCACTGCTGCACCTCATAATGCGTGCAAAAAGGGATTTATTTATTATAGATTCCCTGTAAGCAAGTCCAGTAATAACTCGATATCTAGAGTATTAGTAGGTGTAGAATTATGCTGCATGTATACACATGTGTAGGAATTATCTAGAGCAAAAGGGAATGAGGGTAGTATAGAAATAAATTTAGTTAAAGATACATTTAAAGCTGCCGACTGGATAAGTTTTAGTACCCGTAATGGACTTGTCAGGGATCATTCCTCTTTCCAAAGCGTAAGTCGAAAATGGACAGTTGAAAATTCCTGCCATTTTGCAGCAATCCCTTCTTTTTCCAAGTCCGATCAAGAGAATCGGCAAATGAAGTTTCAATTTATACACATGTAAGTCGGTGTAAGTCAGCGAATCTGCTTCCGCGTCATTTCCAAAAGATCCCTGTGCCACAAAATTAGTTTGTCCCGGTGGTCATTATCCATGATTTAGATCATTGTGAGCAATGTATTCAGCATAGATAGAAGGAAAGGATAGTCAAAACAGATTGCCTTTTGTATGTTAAGTAAAAGATATTAAAAAGCTAACTTAGAAAAATAATAAATTGATAAATCTTTAGTCAAGAATTAAAATTGCAAGAGATAAAATAATCAAAAATGACGCATTTTACTCTAAAATGGCAGGAGGTGTAATGTGCCAAGGCCAATTTGGCACATGTATATAAAATAATTTTGTCTAAAAAAATTATTAAAATAAAAAAAAATCTTTTGTAAAAGAGTTTGAAATAAAAGATTAAAAGTGGGAAGGGGTTTTTCTTAAAGTCAAACTAAAAGTGTTATAAAAGAAAGTAAAGTTTTTCTAAATTAGTATTCGTAAAAATAAGTAATTCAAAATTTAAAAAAAATATAAATCTCTTTTCATTCAAGCTTATTATAATAAATTATATATGTGCGTGCGAGTGTAAATAAATGTATGCGTGTTAGAATAATATTAAAAAAAATATATATGTAAATGAAAGTTAAAAAAGAAATTATATTTGGAAAACACAGCGATGGCTATTAAGTTAAATAAAGATTTAAAAAAACCACACCAGCGGTGGGCTACTAATTAAAGATATAAAAAACAATACATTTATGAAAGCTACTACTAATTAAACAATCGTCAAAAACACGTTGTCATAGGATTAATTACCAATGGAATTCGACAACAGATATTTGCTGGAGGATATTACACAGACAACACATCGCAGGTATAAATAGACTTTTTTTTATCGGACAATTAATTGAGAGAGTTTTTTCAGTCTAGTTTGCAGTGACAGTCTTGTTTCGGTTGAGATAACAGTGCATTTCTATTATGTATTCAGAAACAAAAATGCATTGTTGAGCAGCTTTTGGAAATATACGCTCATGCTTCAGCCTTTTTGGTCCAACAAGATCATCAAAACCTGCCTGTGAAATAATGTCTGCATAACAACTCAGAAATCCTCAGTCAAACGTTCAACTGTCTTCAAGAATAAAGCCAATGGATTCGCATAAAATCTCTTCAAGAAACGTCCAAATCTAACCAGTTAGATATAATCCATCAGAAGCAGCAGAAGCAGCCAACAACAAGCAATATCCCCATTCCAAAAATCCTAGGTAAACATTTATTTATTATCATTTATATGTAGTAGCCACCGCTGTAATTCGTAAATATTCAAGATTCAAATTATATGAACTCTATCATACATAAAATGAACTATTGATATGTGTGTTTAAGTTTCAAATGCTATTAATGCTTTATTATTATATTTGTGAATGATATATGAGTTAATATGTGCGTGATCATTATATCAGTGTTATTAGTTAAATTAGATAAATACCAGTGTTCTACTATTAAAATCTACAAGAATATTTAAACTAGTTTAGAAATGTTAATTTAGAATGTGTGTGTATTATATTAGATTTATAAAGATGTTTAAATTTAGTCAATAAATGTTGGGTAATAAATTATCTTTAAACTTAATTAATGTTAATTAAAATAAAATGTCTTCAAACTTAAACTTTATTTGTCGGTCAATTCTTTTTACCAACCTTTTTATTAATTCTTTCCACCACAAATTTTGTATAATTTTATTATTGAATTAAAATTAGACTGAGCTAGTTTTAGGGAATGTTTCGAGCGCTGGATTATGAGCCTACTGCCCGAATACGTTAGTCCTCAGACTAGCTGGCGCCCCGGGGTTTACCCCGAAACAAATAAAGTATTTGGATAGTAGGGGTTTGAATCTAGCAGCCGAGATGGGCCATTGTTGATAGTTAAAGCTATCAATAAGATCTCCCATTTTGCTCGAATGTGCCGGTTCGTCCACGTAACATTTATAAGATTATAAATGTATTATGAAGGAGTTTGAAACTGGACAAAACTTATATATATGTATAAGTAAGTGGTTTCAGTGGTTCGACCCGGTACATTATGGTTCATTATATGCAAAGAAATGGAGCAGTTGTTTGCTTGAAATGTTGAAAAAATTATTATTCATTAATCTACCTTCAAACCATTTATTCTAACCTTTAAATGGAGTTTATTTAAAAATTTCTAGGCAATTTTAATCTCAATCTGTTTAAGTTAATTGTTGTCACTCAAGGTCTATTTAAAATCTTAGTTAGTGGATTTCTATTTATTATCTGAGTGTTGCCTTGACAACATATTGCTGATATTCTATTGGTTAATTTTAAGCATTGGCTGGGATGACTAATATATATAATATCCATTCTATCATACTTTCTTGAAACATATAAAACATCTGAAACAGATAAATTTGACATTTGAAATTCAAATTGTAGTACATATATATATATATATATATTAAATTAGGTCATGTGACATCTGACTTAATTTCAGTACAATAATACGTACTTTCATCTGTGCTTCTTCTTTATCAAATCACAAGAATTTATATAGTAAGATTTAAAATCTTTTTTTTCTTTGTTATTTTCTCATCATACTCCAATTCTATTGGTTAAAAAGTTTTAAAAAATATTTTATCTTCCAATACCTTTTTCCAAATTTTTTTTTCCAATTTACACTTCTCGTTTATACTCTGGGACCTTTTTAAAAACCTCTATAGCTTCCCTTAGCAGTTTCTGGTTATCTTGTTCAATTTTTGCCAGAATGTATGTTTTATTAAAATTGATGTCATGATTCGTTAATTTAATGTGTGAATAAATGGCTGATAAATTGGATTTTTCTCTAACTGCCAAAATGTGTTCTTCCATTCTTATGTTTATTCTATCATTGGTCTGTCCAATGTATGAATGCAAACAAACTTCACATGGAATTTCATATACACCATGACACTCCAAAGAAATTTTATCTTTAAGATGTGTAATATAGTGAGTGTACAAATAGCTCAAACAAGCTCTTATTTAATAAGTGTGGTAAGAGAAAATATTTAAAATCTCTATCTAGAATATTCTTATCCCCAGACCAATTGGTTTCAAGCTTATGGCTCAACTCAATGAGAAGCTAGAACATTCAGACACTAGATTTAAAATATCAATTCAAAACCCAGCACTTATTTAATACGTAACGATTGAGAAGAAAAGCTGTAATTTTCAGTCATAAAAATGTCTATTTAACTCAAATAGCTATATGGGCCTGAACCAAATTCAAATCTACCATATATTAGTAGCCTTAGCATTGCCAAAGCCTTAAATACTTTAATTTTTTTAAATGTAGTATAAACTATGTGGATATTATTTTACTTTAAAACATTACCAATTTTATCATTACTACCTTTATATATGGTTGAACAGTCTTAATTTTTGTACTATCAAAAATTTTTTCTTATTATATAAAAAAAGCTCTATTAATAATCCTGTGATCAAAACCTTTATGAAGATGACTTTTTTTAGTAGTCTATCAGAAAGTCTTTTAGTTCTATCAAACAATGTCTTTGCCACTGGAAATTGCAATGATATTGTAAGATAAAACTAAGAGACTTTCTGATGACAACCATTTTCACCAAGATATCTATGCTATTAAAAAAATCTTCTTTACAATGTTTTTGATCACAGGATTTAATAGGGCTTTTTCATATAATAGGAAAAAAATTTTTGATACTTCAAAAATTAAGACTGTTCTGCCATATGTAAAGGAAGTAATGAATATTTACTAAGGCAATAAACCTAAAGCATGTGTGGTTAAAAATGTGAAGGTAGGGACCTCTACAGGTCTAATTTGGTAATGTTTTAAAAAAAAAAAATATCCACACAATTTATATTACATTTAATGAAGTATTTCCCCATCCTAAAAATAATATTCCTTTGGAGTGTCATGATGTATATAAATTTCCATATGGAGTTTGTTCACAATCATACATTGGGCAGACCAATTGTAGAATTAATAAGGAAGGAAGAAAACCTTTTGGCAATTAGAGAAAAACCCAATTCATTACCAATTTATTCACACATTAAATTAACTAACAATGACCTCAATTTTAATAAATCACATATTGTGGCAAAATTGAACAATATAATCAGAGACTGGTATGGGAAACTATAGACATTTTTGAAAGGCCCAGCAGCATAAATGAGAAGTGTGAATCTAAGAAAATCAACAATATTTGGAAAAAGCTATTGGATGATAAAATATTTTTTAAAACTTCTTAACTAATAGAATTTGTTTATGAGGAGAAAAGATCAAAGGGAAAACATAACGATTTTAAATCTCACCACACACATTCTTATGATTTGAGAAAGAAGAAACTCTGAGGAAAGTACTTGTTATTGTACTAAAACACCAGCTATTTTAGCTATTATATTTTTACTACAGAGAAGCTCCTGGAAATAATATAATGAATTTATCTTTTATCCATGAGAATATTAGAATATATATATAATATTCAAATCATAGAGGGCAACACTGAAATATAACATTTTGGAATGATGATTTGAATATTTTCTATTTAATTTTCAGCTAGCGATATGCACTAGAATGTTTCTTTATATATATATGTGATCACTAGATGGAGCTTACCAATAGCTCTAAACAAGCTGTTTTTATAAGTGCCGAAAGAGAAAGAATTCAAAATTTCTATCGTAAACCCTACCTCCAGACTAATTGGTTTCAAGCTTATGTCTCACCTCAGTGGAGGGCTGGGTCTCTAGAAACTGGATCTAAAATACTAATTCAAAAGTCAGCACTTATAAAACATATTTCTATCAATTTAAAAGTCTGAACTTTTCGGACACGTAAAGGTCTTCAAATCCAGCTTTGCAAACCAGATAGCTATATAAGTTTGAATTCAGCTGTTTCACCATATAGTAATAGCTTCTGCAATATAGCAATGCAAAAGCCATCAAAGATAATGATTTGTTTCATACTCTTCTAAGTTTGATACAAAATTTGAACTTTCATTCATTCATTATAAAATTTCCTCCAACAATCTTTGTCATTGTAGATGTATTTCACCAAAAATTTCAGTTTGTCAGGAGACTACAGACTTGAAACAGTTGAATTTCTATATAGAAATGAGAGTCAAACTTTCTGTTTATACGTTTAATTATAACCAGTTTGATTTTGCAGTTTGAATGTTTTAGCAATTGGTTGCATAATACTAGACTGGAAATTGATTATTAGCACCTATTAGAAAATTTGAATATTTAAAGAATTGGTAGATAAATACTCATAAATACTGTGTATGAATATGATTGTTTACTGAAAATTGGAAGTTAGCTTTTTAATAGTTGTTATTAACAAGTTCACTAGTATCTGTTTGTAGCATTTTGCTTATTTAGAGTTTTATAGTAGAACTTATATTATGTCAGTATGTCTATAGTTTTTTATTTTTATGATTCATAGTGATATAAAGTACTGTAAAGGACTAGAACATCTTCCAGGAAAATTTCATAATATTGTATAAATATAATATGTAAATAACGTCCAGTATAATATATATTTAGGTTATATCTGGTTGCAAAAAGCTAGCTAAGAATAGCTTCATTATCATTTAAAGACCTATTAAATGATTAATAGAAGGCAATAAGATGGTTAACTAAAAGCAAAATCTTAAGACTGTTTGTGATCTGGAAAGCATGTCAAGGTTTCCTGGTCCAAACTTACACCCCAACTCAGAAACATTATCAGATGAAATGATCAATCTATTTTACAACAGCTTTTGCGGCCTTCTGACAAATAGAAATGTTTAAAAGTTTTTAACAATTAAAAAATGGCTTAGTATTAAAATATGGAAAAACAACAACAATAACAAATAGATTATATTTAGAGAAATACGTATAAAAAATATTTATTAATTTGGATTGAAACAGTCTTTTGTGCATCTTTATTCTTATTAGATTAGAAATTTTCTCTAGCTTTTATTTTGAATTAGAATAAGTTAATCGATTATAAAAATAAAATGATTTAGCTTTTTGATATCTAATAGTTTTAGATAAAAGCGAAAGAACGGACAACGGAGATGAATAATGGTTAGGTAATAAACACTTTTATTACTAATATGATTTATCCAATGACTTTAAATCTACATCGCCTAGATTATTTAATGGTTTAAGTTGAATCTGATATAAATTTAAAAAAGATTTAAAAAGAAAAGTTATTAAAAGTTGATTAATCATTATTATAAATAAAAACATATATACACTTATCTCGATCAATAGTAATGAGAATTGAACGTGAATCTCTTATGCGGTCACATGACTTTTAAGGCGCTCCACATTCAATCACCGCGGAAATTATAATTTATTAAAGTAACATTTACGTTTATTTGATTTAAAGGCTTATTATAATTATTAGCATTTGATTAAATTAAAAGGAAGATTTTAATTGAGGGTAACATGTTGTCATAACATTTCATTTACTGTAATTAACAGAATTAACTTTTTTCTTAAATCGGACCTAATGAATATATATCCAGTAAAAAGCTTGAAGTAGTATTTATAAATGGTTCTTAACGACTTATGAATTAAAACCTTAAAAGTCAATAAAATAGTGCGATCATAAGTATCCATATTTTGTTGGATTTATGTGGTATGTATTTTTCACGTGTCATAGCATCAGCCGGGAAACCCGCTAACCCGGGACAACAGCTTGTAGAGCAGCTGTCGCGGACCTCTCGACCACCAATGCTTGATATTTTTGTGTGAATTTCAAGATATGTTATACAAAACTGTGATTTAGAAATAATGTTGGATTTCTGACGAGTTTTTTAAAATTAACATAATTCTTCTTATAAACCACAACTCCACTCTTTGATTTTTTGTTTTTCCTTCCATAAAAGATGTTTGTCAAGTGTTGGTGGTCGAGTGGTCAACACAGCCGCCTTACAAGCAGTTGTCCCGGGTTCGCTTCTAGGCCGATGCTATGACACATGAGAAAAAAAAAGATGTTTGTAGAAGATGACAGATTTTCATTTCATTGGAAGATACATCTCGAAATATATGTGACCCATCAAAGTATTTGCTTTGGACAAAAAATCGTTGGAGAAAGCAAACTTTTAAAGTTCGCTATTAATCAAATTATAATCAGGACTAAAATGTTAGTATGATCAAACAAAATTAGAAGCAAAAGAAGATTAAACTTTGCAGCTAATTAAAAGTAAAATAAAAATAGTCTAAAATTAACTAGGAGAGATTGAAAAGACAAAATTAATTAACTTTGCGAATTTGGAAAAATAAGGTTAAAAAAAATCAGTTGCTATTCAGAGAAATTATTTTCGATAATATTAATGCAGGTTCTATATTTACAGAAGTTAGATTAAGCCGATTAACTTAAGATGTATATAATTTGTTTAACCGCCGAGATTAATCAATGTTAGATTATTTTTAACTAAAACAATGTCCAATTGGCTCTGAACTAGATAATGTTCGCTCCACTTCAACAATTAATTTATAATACTAACCTGTAGTTCTTGGTGTGAGCCTTCAAGTTAGTAATCCAGTATGCATAATTCATTTACACATAAGACTTATCATTATGAATTAATTTATGTTAGCAACAACGAATATTCCAATGATTATTATTGTTGTAAGTACTAATAATTTTACAACCAATCTCTAGCAAATAATTATTTTAATAGCGAATAACATTACCGAATACCTCATCAGATGATGTAGTAATTGGGAATGAATATGTCCCATCCAATCTGGGCACTTCCGTTGTTCTGGGTAGTATCTGATGTCAGGTTGTAATTAGCCAATAGTCTTTTTGTATATCATAGTATATTTAATTCAACGAAGAGAATACTGCAGAAAGAGAACGGATATACATATATATTATCACAAAAGAAGATACTCTCCTATATCACCAAATCTTCTGAGAATTGCAGGTTGAAATAGCAGAAGAATCCAATGAGGAATATCTTCTACCAGTTGTTCGGCCTTCATCAAATAGGTAACCTCAATTTTTATTTTGATTTTCTAATACCCGAGGGCTGACAGGATTATAAATGAATTGACACTGAAGGTAGTAAAGAATTATAATACTAACCTATATGCAATTTAGAGACTAGACTGAAAATGTCAACATAGACTGAAAATGTGATGTGGAAAAAATACTAGTTAATAGTTGGATACTATTAATGTAATGATTAATTTTCTGATGATAATAAGATGTAGTGGTGAATATATTGAACATTAAATTAATATTTGCCCAGTATAGTGAGTCAGTGGTTTATTATATCATATCAAATTATTTATTAGTAAGTTATTCATTTGTTAGTCTGATTCTTAGGAAATGATTTACCTAATAGGAAATTGTAAGCCGGAACATAACAAATACTAAACAATGCATCACATTTCTTTATCAGCTTACTTTCAGGATCTGCATTAAAATAGTACCTGACTTCATTTACTTTACTCAGAGCCACCTACTGGCAACTATGGTAGAAGGCAGAACTATATTCTAATTTTCAGACTAATTTATTGGTATTTTCTACTGTAGATGTGCATAACTATAGAAGCAAGTTATAGTGAGTTCAAAGTCATAGGGTGCTTTTAAATTAAAAGTTATTAGCTTGAAAAAGTATTAAAATAAACAAAAATGGCTACAAGAAGGATGAGTGCAAATCCAGTAATTCTCATTAAAATAGGTCAAAAGGCAGAAGTTAGATTGGGAGAATATAGCTCAAGTAAAGCTTATAGATGGTTCTGGAGTAGAATAAATAGGATGAATCACAATAATAACATAATGAATTGCTTAGGAAGTCATAAGATGTTCTATTCAAATAACCAATTAAATACAATAGCTACATTCAATTGATCATAGATTTTTGTTGGTTTACGCATCAGAGAATTCAGCAGGAACCTCTAAATCTTGAATTCAATATGATCTACTTCATTAAACCCTGTAACAGAGTTTATAAGATTGCATTATAGACTTAAGAAAGTCATAAGTTTTATTACTAGATTAGCTTACACGTTTTACATAACAGCCTTTTTATAGAAACTATTATTAGAAAAAGGCAAGTCCATAATTTCTATTTAATATCAATTTATTCATTTTCAAATTATTTTTTTTAATAATACCATAAAATCTAATTGGTTATTTTGCTCTTAAATCCACTGACCAGAACAGGATCCTAAAGTCTGTAAAATGGAATTATGCTGGTTAATCTGATTGTGAAGAGTCTTGAAAAATTATTGGATTTTTACTTATGGATATATTTTTGTAATTAAAATTGATTGTAATTTATTAATGATTGTAGACTAACTGTCATATATTGCCGAGTAACTGAGTTCAATCCAACTTCATTAGAAATCTGTTAAAATATTTATTAATGAAATCAGTAGTTTGCAAAGACATTTTGAAATGCATCCTCATTTCCATATATCTAACAAATAATGCAAGGCTATTTTAATGAAATTTTTATGTATAGATTCAGACATAAAGTTATTAATCATCACATGACTCCAATTTGCAAAATGCTACTCTGTTTCTTTCACTACAGTTGCTTTAGGAACTAATAGATGCCAGATGATAGTGCTATAAATCCATATTCAGTGCTATCCTATCCAATATTTCCAGACTAGTTTCTAGATTATTGCTTTCATCAATGAAGAGCTTTGGATCTTGGACCAGTGAACTTGGATCTAATTGGTTTTGTACTACTCATAGCCCAAGGAGAAAGATACCTATAATTATTAAAAACAGAGGACAATATAATATGTAAATATTGAACTGGCTTCAGATCTATATGACTATACAAGCAAGATCACTTAGATTGAAAATATTAACATGTTTTTTTCTTTCAATTTGGACTGATAGCATAAAAATAAAACAAAAAATTAATGGCTGTTAGAAGAATAATTCATTGTGTTCAAATGATCTAGTCGCACTGCTCCAATATCTAAAGCTCCTCATTAATGAAAGCCATAAGCTATAAACTAATTTGAGGATATTGGATAAGACAGCACGGGATAATAATTTATAACCCTATAATCTGCCATCCATTGGTTACTAAAGCTTATGCAAAGTGGCATAGCTGTGTTAAAAGAAAATTATTTTTATAACTGGGGCAACAATACAATTGGTTATAATAATGTGCAACAGTTTTAACAAAATGTTACAAATTATGCAAAAGATCACCTTTAAATATCAATATTGATAATGGGATAATTTGTAGCAAAACATTAATCAGAGTTGATATTACTAAATGGCATTAGAATTATACTATTATGTAGTGGAGAAATAAGATGGAGACTATTGCATAATACAGATGTGAAAACAAAGTGTTATATGCAGCTGTTAATAATTATATTTTGATTATCATATTATAAAATTCACTTTAAAATATATTAGGAATGATGAGGAATGTAATTGTACTAATAATGCTGGTAAACAGGTTGATTTCGGTATCATTACAAGAAGATGAAATTAATAAATTTCCGGTCTTCCAACAGAAGGCGAATGCATGTTAACAATCAAAATTTAAAATTTTTTATAATAAAAACGTTAAAAGATAAATTTGTATTTGCTATTACTAATATAAAACCACTGAGATGCTATAATAAATTTATTTATATAGAGAAATTTCTTTTTCATTCATCACAGTTATGCTATCAAGTGCAAGCTTTAAAAATCAATAAAGGCCAGATAATTAGTTCTTAATAAATTCCTATCCAACGCTATCCTGAACAATATCACCAAATTAGTTTCTAGCTTATGGCTATCTTCAGTGAGGAGTTTTTGAATCTTGGAGCAATGCACTAGGACAGTTTGGTCTAATGCAGCAATATGTGTCACAACCCTTTAAGGGGTCACAAAAAAATTGTTGGGAGTTATGAAATTTTGAGTAGTTCTCATATTGGATAATAAATTTTCAATTGAAAAAACAAAAACCTAAACACTATTAAAAATACATTAAAACAGTTCAACTCATTCTGTGTGTTTGCCCGCTTTTATGCTTAAACACTTCCTTCACTATACTACAATCTGTTTTGTATAAATAGAACATCATAATGGCATTTCATTTTCATTGCTCTCATTTCTCTTTTTCACTCTCAGTTTTGTTCTTTATGCTAGTATTTTTCTAATGGTGCTACTATGTTCTTGTATATACACATTTTTTAAAAGAGGTTAAAAAAATTGCAATTGCTACAAATCAACACATCCAGTAAGAGAACCAAGTATTATTAGAGATTTATCATATTTATTTTTTATCACAACGGCTTACAATTAAATATTTTTTAAAATCCTGTTTCTCATCTTTATGTTCATGATAGAATTTAAAATTTTTAATGAATAAATAAGTAACAAAAACCCAACATTCAACAAATGAGTCTGAATATGAGAGTTGCAAGTTTAAGGTGGTTGCACATCATTGATCTAATGCACTTTTCTTCTTGCAGTCATCCTTTATTTCTGTATCATATTATCAAGCTATCAGCCTAAATTGAAAAATATATTAATATTTTAAATCTACACCATTTTGTTGATATAATCATATAGATCTAAAGCATTTTCAGTATCTACATATTATCATGGTTGTAGTTTTTTAATAACTATCGTCATCTCTATCCTTTGGCACAGATTGATATAAACTCAATACAACATCACATGATTTAGCATGATCAGTTGTTCAGTTTTCCCACCACAATTACGCCACCTAGGGGAAATTTTAGTAAAGAACAAATGTTAGATGGTAGCATTGTTATTTAACATCTATTGATTATTAAAGCTTGCATTAAGTGGATTAAGTGGTTAGAAAAAACTTTGCTGCTAAAACATCATTGTATAAGTTAATGCTATGTTAAGACATGCGATGTCTTAGTGGTTTTATAAGCAGGTGGGTTTCTTTTTTGTGACAAATGCAAGAAACAGAATTCAAATAATATAATTCTTTAATAATTTAAAATTTCATTATCATAGGTAAATCTAAAACTGTGATCATAAAGCCAAAGAAATAAAAGAATTTAGCATTTAATAAGTTAAAATAAAAACTATAGTGAAAGCTGATTATTTGAAAGATGCAAATGTTTTTTCTCTTCTTTTGCATCATTATATTAATAAGATAAAAAGTGAAATCAATCGGTGTTTACATATTTGCAAGCTTCTGAATAATAATTAGTGAGAATATAACAGAAAGGTAAAAATAAATAGATCTAAAATTAGCTTTAGTTACTTAAGAAAAATATGCATTATATAATAAAATCATTTAAAAAATATTTTTAAATGTTTATTTATATATGTAATACTTAGATATTAAGATTCATGCAATTATTACAATATGTAATTGAAATGCCCTCTAGCCATGATATAAGACAACAGTTTTTACATGCAAAAAGTGATCCGTCTTCACTCATTATCTTATTTTCTTTTTCATGTGTCAAAGCATCGGCCGGGAAGCGAACCCGGACAACTGCTTGTAAGGCGGCTGTGCTGACCACTCGACCACCATCGCTTGACTTACTTATTTTCTTATATATAGAAAGATGTCTGAAACACTTAGGCTAGAAGAAATCAATATTCAATCCATCATAAAATTTATTAAAAAGATATTTTAAATTGAATGATATCACTAATTGTCATTTTTGAAAATTTTGTTAATTGAAACATTGTTAACAGTAATTCAGATAATAAAAATATATAATATAACCTACTTTCGCTGCTTAATAATATATATCATTTAAATACATGTACATTTTGTATACTAAACTTAATAAAAAACTTGAATTCAGACATTTTCAGACTCCCTACATCTATTCAATCCGGTTTATATAACTGATGTACATGACCACATACATGTGAAAAAGAGAAATGATCTCCAATATACGTATTTCATGCCGGACCAGCAATCATCAGTTGGTCCAGGTCATTATCTCTCACACATATATGCAATCAGTGCGCAGTTTATATTAAGATAGCAAATCTTCAAACTTCAATCTTCTCCATTCCAACTCTTCATCCATCCATTTCAATGAAATTTTAAGAATGAACTACTCAAAGCCCTTGTGATCCAATATTATTGTCATACTTGTGTTGACTTTAAGTCAATCCGACTCCTCACACATAGGACCTTAATATGTCAATTTAATTATATAGGAAGGAGGGGCAGAAATGCAGGCTGCATATGTAATGTTTAAATAGATGAATAGTGTGCATACCAAACTTAATGTAATTATAAGGGATTTCCAATGAAATGAATGGCTGAAGAGTTGGAGAGTGTAGAAGACTGAAATTTCTCAAAGATATGCTATCTTAATATAAATTGAGCACTGATTATATATATATGGGTGTGGGGGAGATGATTATCTGGACCAACTGATGAGTGCTGGTTCAGCACAAAATACATATATTGGAGTTCATTTATCTTTTTCACATGTGTGTGGGTATGTGCATTGGTTGTATGAGATTAATTGGATAGATGTAAGGGTTTGAAAGTCTGAATTCAAGCCCTATATATATTGAAATTAAGATTTATGCAACTGTTACAATAGGTAATTGAAATACTCTCTAGCCATGGGACAAAACAACAATTTTTACCAGAAAAGAGCAGTTCATCTTTTTTTAACCTTATTTATTTATATAGAGGCTATCTAAAATACTTAGGCTAGAAGGATTGAATGTTTAACCAATCACAACATTTCTTTCAAATTTTTTTTAAAATTTATTGATACTACTAATTGGCATGTCTGAAAGGTATTTCAAGTGAAACATTGTTAATACTTAATCAAATAATGAAAATATGCAACATAAAATACTTCAGTACTTTTATTGAAATGAAGTTTTTCATGGCTGAAAGATGTTTTATGAAGCATGTTTTTGGGAGTAGCCATATTTAATAGAATAAAATAAATTTATTACCAATGTTTTGATAAGATAACACATCCTCTACTGGGTGAAAAAATATATAGTAATTATTATACAATCATATAATAATTATATATTATATAAAATGACCCCTATCTATATTGTGAATAGGTGTGTTCTATAGAATTAGATGCCCAACTATGGTACTCAAATTGGTTCCGAGACCCAGTAAAACATATTTTATTTTGAAAAAAAGAAAGAAAAAAACCCTGTGAAGAAGAAGGAGAAGGAGGAGGAGGAGGAGGAGAAGAAGAAGAAGAAGAAGAAGAAGAAGAAGAAGAATTATTATTATTATTATTATTATTATTATTATTATTATTATTATTATTATTATTATTATTATTATTATTATTATTATTATTATTATTATTATTATTATTATTATTATTATTATTATTATTATTATTATTATTATTATTATTATTATTATTATTATTATTATTATTATTATTATTATTATTATTATTATTATTATTATTATTATTATTATTATTATTATTATTATTATTATTATTATTATTATTATTATTATAATTATTATATATATATTTTTTCACCCAGTAGAGGCTAAATGTTATCGAAATGTTGGTAATAAATTTATTTTATTTTATTAAACGCAGCTACTGCTAAAACATGCTTTATAAAATATATATATATATTCATAGAAATCAGTCAACACTTAGAACCTCACAACATCAATAACAATCTCAATATGTTGTCAAGGCAACCTTTTTAACAATAATAAAGATAGAAATATATATATAATACATTGACATTAGACTGATGCAATTGATACATTAGTTAATATAGTTTGGAGACCTAAACTCCCAACTTCAATATTCTGTCATCATTAATGCAACATTTCCAGTAACAAAGCTATAAAAAAACAATGGATGATCTCATATTGATGTTTAAATAAATTATGGTTTCAGAAAGTATGCAATATAAATCAGCAAGATGTCTGAGACTTTCAGCCTATTCATTTTAATAAACTTATAAATTAATGACAAACTATTACATATTTAACCTTATGAAGTCAGAGAAATAAATTCATAAGTTTAACTTTAACTATATATCTCTTGAGTGTAGCCTTGGTAACAGAATGATGGGTATTCTATTGGTTAATTTTAAGCATTAGCTGGGATGCTGAGATTTATATATAAAGTGATAATAAATTAAATTGAATGTTTAAATAAAAACAGTGCTGCTATCTAGATGGGTTGTCAATTATTTGTAGGACACATAATGAGGGTGGAGTTTGAAATATATGATGTGCCAAGATTGGTCAATTTTTATCATCAATAGGTAGAGTTAGAAGTTTATAAAATCCTATAGATGGCATATAAAGATTTAGTATTACATCAAATAATTATAATGTTACTGCAATACCACACACACACACACACACACATATATATATATAAGTTGCTAAAACCGTCAAAACATCACATGATCACCATTTCATATGCTTCCATATGCTGTTAATAAGAGCATCAAACTCTCCATACAGTAGTGCCACCATGTGCATAAAATCCTTGTTTAATGCCTACTCATCTGACATCCCCAGACTAGTTTGTAACTTGTGGCTTTTATCTGTGAAGAACCTTAGATCTGAGAGCACTGGATCTAGATATTAGGATCCAATGCAACTCTCCAGGAGCCACTTTTTGCCTATTTGGGTAACTATAAAGCTAGGAGCCCAAGATGAAAACACCATAAGGTTTCAACCCAAGCTTATTTGCTTGTATCTAGTCTGGGAATGTCAGGTGAGTAGGAACAAGATAGGGATTTTATGCACAAACTCCTTCCTGCATCCATTGATTACAAGGCTTGCATTTGTTGTCATTACTATATGGAGAGTTTGGTACTCTTATTAGCAGCATATGTAAGCATATGAAATTGTAATCATGTGATGTTTTGATGGTTTTATATATATCCTGTCCATACGATAATGGTGACTGGTTTTTGAAAAGCCAGACACCAAAATATATAGATGCTGAACTAAGTTCAGATCTATGACTACACAAGTGAATGAGCTTGGATTGAAAACATTGTAGTGTTTTCATCTTGGGCTCCTAGATTTATATTTAATCAAATAGGTAAAAGATGGCTGCTGGAGGGTTGCATTGGATCCTAAGATCTAGTTGCAGTGCTCTCAAATCCAAGGCTCCTCCCTGATGAAATTCAAAGCTAGAAACTAATCTGGGGATGTTAGATGGGTAGGCACTAGATAGAGATTTTTAGGCACAATATGGCTGCTGGAGGGTTGCATTGGATCCTAAGATCTAGTTGCAATGCTCTCAAATCCAAGGCTCCTCACTGTTGAAAGTCAAAGCTAAAAACTAATCTGGGGATGTTAGATAAATTACTAATTAATATTTGTGAATAGCATACCACAGAAACATTATTATAACAATAATAAATAAAACAGAAGAATATAAAAGAAAGCTTTCTCAGAATTGCAAATAAATAAATATTTAAAATAAAATGCAGTTAGATAATAAATCAAACAAATAAACTTTATTTATTTATCATATAGTATATGAATTTAGACAGCCTAACTATTTATAAAATACAAAGGAATCTGTAAAGATTCCAACCAGGTAAAACAATCACCAATGGTTTTATTAAATCCTTCAGTTCTACTATGGCCATAAATTCATCAATCATTGACTATGTGATTTATAATTTGTATTTGTCCACATTTACATTAGATTAGTGACTTATAAATTCCATTTATGAAGCAGATCACTGTGATGGCCATGGTTTGTTCTGAATCTGTTGATGAAGCTTAAATAATATCCAGAAGGATCAAATCCAGCTGGCTGTAGGATTAGGTCTGGAAAAGGAATATTGTTTGCAATTACATAAATTCTATTTTTATGGTATAATTCTATGATTGTAGACTCTTCGATCTGTGTTACTGATAATTTTGATGTGCGTAATAGCTCTTTATACATTTTCCATGACAAATTTGGTAGCTGTAGGGAGGTTGAAAGTCTGAGTTCAAATTTCTTCTAATTACATTACTTGTGTTTAAATATTACAGATTTGTCCTGTATTCTATAAGATCTTATACAGATGGGTCAAAGTGGCTTAAATTTAACATGGGTATGATGTATTGACATCAAGGGTTTTGAGTATTTCATCTTCAGATTTTTATTTATATGAACAGCCAAAGAGTTGGAGGGTGGAGAAGATTGAAGCCTGTCATTAAAGTTTAAAGATTTGCTATCTTAATATAAACTGAGCACTGATTATATATGTGCATGGGAGAGGATGATATGGACCAATTGCATGAAATACATATATTGAAGGTGATTTATCTTTTTCACATGTATATGGTTATGTGCATCAGTTACAAAAGATGGTGTAGATAGCTATAGAGAGTTTCTGAGTTCATATATATATATATATATGATTATAAAAATCAAAATTAAGATATTAAATTCTTGTAAATATAAATAATGATAAACCAACAGTTACTAATTGACAATCATGTGACTAAACAAGTTTTCTTTATTGATCTATAAAATAGTTTTTTGTATTAAGTTTAGATGAAGTAAAAGGAGAGCCTCTTCTATTTCTAACCTAAGTTGCTATAATGATTAACCCCAGACAGCTATCATTTATAGGTATGCAGAAGACTAACATCTTTCCTCAACACATTTCAAATAATAGTTCATCTTCTCCAGAGAGTTGTATATGTTAGATTAAATATTTAATGTGATATAAACAATGAAAATTATTTAATGTGATATAAACAATGAAAATTAAGAGGTTATATCCATGTGAACAGAGATAAATTTACCTTTGATATAACCAGAAAACTAAAAGTTACTAAATAACAGTCCTAAGGATAAATTTAATTGGTTGTGCACCTGTATTTTTAATTTTTAAAAAAAAATGTTATTGTCTATTGCAGTTATTCTTGTGGCTTGATGAAATATTATAGTGGCAGATGGTGATGTTTGGGTACACAGATCACTCTCATTTCTGCCACTTTCAGTGTGCAAAGATTTTATGAATTTCTGGGCAATAAGGCTATTTGATATTTTTTCATCATTAAATGTGTGACATTTTCTTTCATTCTGTAGTTCAAAACCCAACCACCACACTAATACACACAGGGCATTTATGAAAAAATAACCTTAATGAAAATAAAAATCCTAAAAATAGAACAATAAATGAAAAAACCCATATCAAAATAAGACCAAAAATAAAAATAGATGTAAGATATCTCATCAAATAAAAGAGAAAAATGAAAGGCTATATAATATAAATACACACATGCACAGAAATGTTTTTCAAAACTACACATAAGTGTACACATACAATAAGTGTATTATGTTTAGAAAACATAAAAAACAAAGTAATTATTAAAAATTGTGAAGAAAGAAAAAAATTCTTAAGACATTTCAGTGATTTTGAATATGAAGAAGTGTTCTTTTTGCTTTCTCTTTCTGTCATATTTAAATTTAATAGCATTCATTGTTTTGGCTTGGATTTTTACTAGACACAGTACTCCTATAGTGCTAAGGCCCATAGGTGTGAATATTGTGATAATTACTTTTTTACACTATTATTGAATTTTTAGATAAACGTATATTCTTAACTTTTACTTTTAAAAGGCGTTTTACTACTCAGTCGTTTTAGATCTTACAGTTTTTTGTCATTATATTTGTATTAGACCCAAGAAATAAAACTCCCATCAACTTAGGAAAAGATAAAAACGAACTGAATAAACTAACCAGATAGTTTTTATTTGCTTGTTATATAGTGAATTATACCAAACAAGAAAATCTCTCATCAGTTACGGAGAAGATAAAAACAGATTAAAAGAAGCCAACTAGATAATAAATCCAGATTATTATTTATTGGTTAAGCATCACAATGAAAGGCTATAATCTATTTTTACATGGAAATCTGTATTCATCACAAACATGTACAATGACATTTATATATATATGTATATCATCATCATCAACCATTATCAGTCCACTGCAGGATGAAGGTCTCTCCAAGTTCAATCCATCAATCTTTAACTTCTCTTCTCCACATCACAATCATTATTATATCATTTCAGATAATCAATGCATATTACATTGTCATTACAGTGTTCAAACTCATAATGATATGTAAATGCTAAAACAACATTGCACTTGAAACTGAGTATGAAGTTGCACCAAGTACTTATCATACCATTAGTTGAATCTTTTACAAACTTCCATCTCTGTTTAAACCTCACTCTGACAAACCTTAGATATTAAAACTTATAAATGTGCAATGTTAGATTTGTGGATATTAACAGACTAATGAACCTAAATTATTGTGTATATACAAAATATAATTAAAATTATTTATAGTTTTATTTTGGTTACTAAACACAACAGTAGGTAGATTTTTTTTTTCTTTCTGAAGAAGTTTAGTGGTCTTAATGAAATATTCTGATAAGTTTTTATTTTTTTACGAAACTTGTTTTTATTAACATTACTTATTCTTTATATGTCTGTCTGCCATGTCTATCTGTCTGTCTGTCTATATGTCTGTCTGTCTGTCTGTCTATCTATCTATCTATCTATCTATCTATCTATCTATCTATCTATCTATCTATCTATCTATCTATCTATCTATCTATCTATCTATCTATCTATCTATCTATCTATCTATCTATCTATCTATCTATCTATCTATCTATCTATCTATCTATCTATCTATCTATCTATCTATCTATCTATCTATCTATCTATCTATCTATCTATCTATCTGTCCATTTGTCTGTCTATCTTTATCTGTCTGCCTATCTATTTATTTATCTACTGTCTGTCTGTTTGTCTGTCTCTCTATTGTCAATCTTTCTATCTATCTGCCTATCTATCTAACTAACTATCTAACTGCCTATCTATTTATATGTCTGTCTCTGGCTGTCTGTGTGGCTTTCTATTTGCCTGTCTGGCTATTACTTTATATCTTCTTAGTTAGTTATGTACACAGTACATTAGCGGTATGCAATCTATGGTTGCAACCCCTCAAGGGGCACAGAAAAATTGTTGAGGGTCATGAAAAATTTGAGAAGATCTCATGTTGGATAATAAATATTTAATCGAAAAAACAAAAGCCTAAACACTATTTAAAAAATGCACGAAAACTGCTAAACTCATTACTGTATGTCTGACTATTTTTGTGTTTAAACATTTCCTTCTTTATATTCCAATCTGCTCTGTATAAACAACACATTATAATAGCACTTTGCTTATATTGCTCTCATTTCTCTTGTTTACTCTCAGTTTTATTCTTTGTGGCAGTATCCTCCTAATGTTCATACATAGTACTATGTTCTTGAATGTGCACATTTTCTGAAACAGGCTTAAAAAGTTGTAATTGCTACAAATCAACAGATCTAAGAACTAAGTATTATTATATATTTTTTATTAATATGCAGTTTTTTCAAATATCTTATATTGAATCGTATATACTGAAATATATTTGTATGTGGCAAAACGACTTTTATTATTACTATCCTTATATGCTTATAATAGGATGGTAATAACGTACAATGGATCGCATAAAATTTCAGTCTGAGTGGGGGTCGCAAGTCTAAAAAGGTTGCACACCCCTGCAATACATGGCTATACACGACTAATAATAATAAAAAAAACTATATATAAATGTAAAATAAATATCGGTGATTGGAATATGAGAAAAAAAGAAAGGATACCTTGAACGACTAATCATTAAACCAATTGGGGATGAAAGAAGTTTTTTGACAATTACATTTTTTTTTTTTTTTTTCAAATTAATTTCTTACAAATTGAACTTAATAATTGCTTTTAAAATATAAATATTAAATACACTAACAATTACAGCTGTAATTTTTTATATATAATTTTTTTTTTTTTAAATAAATAGTTTCGACCTATTTTAATTACCAACATTAATATCTTTCTATTTTGTAATGAATACTCATCAACGTATTCCCAAAACTAAGACTCGGGGAAAAGCAATTCTATTTTCAACGTAGAATTACTTTCAAAAGGTGCAAAAGATAAAAAAAACAAAAAAAAAAACACGTTTCTTATAATTAAAAAGAAATGTAGTAATAGTATTAAAAATATATATTTATATTTCATTGTAAACTAATAACGATAATTTGAATAACACCGTTTAAAGGTTTTTTTTAAAATATGTCATAGCATCGGCCGGAAGGCGAACCCGCAACAACCGTCTGCAACCAACTGTCCTCTCGGCTAACTTTTAATTACTTGAATAGCAATTTTAAAGCTTTATTTTTTCCTCAAAAGCATGTAGGTTGCTGAAATTAAGGACTGAAGCAATGAAAACATCTTTAACTGTTTATTTTTTGTCTTTTTTTGTTTGTTTTGTTTTGTTCTTCTGAAGTTAGAACTGTTATACTCATTTACTAGTGTTAATTTAAAAAGTAGTTCGCAAATTAATCAGTTTCTAATGGATAAAACAATTATTCTTTTTATTTTAACTGAAAATAAATTATATACGGTCACACGTCTTCATAAATTAGCATGACCATTCACATTCCAAAATTTAAAAAGACAAAAAAAAAAACTAAAACCGAATTTTGCGACGATAATTTACCCACTCTTAGCACAAATACATCCACGCGTCTAGTTATTGGCCATCTTGTCATGCTGTATTTAACTTTCGCATGAAATTAATCTTTTTGCAAGACTGCAACATCTATGTGTTATGTCTTAGCTAAATTCTTCCACTCTATCAGTACTGATTTCTTTAAAGTGCCTTTGAGATCATCTTTATAACGTAAACGGGGGAGTTTCTTTTTCATAAGAATCATGCTCACACTTATTATATTATCATATGTCTTTTGGGAGAGTTTATTTACGTTATATAACTCATTGAAGCCTTCATTTACTTCCGGTTCAGAAACTGAGCACTGATTATATATATATGTGTGTGGAAGATGATAATCTGGACCAACTAATGAGTGCTGGTTTAGAATGAAATAAGTATATTGGTGATTATTCATCTTTTCTACCTGTGTGTGGTCATGTGTATCAGTTGTATAAGATAGTGTGAATAGTTGAAAGGTGCTTGAAAATCTGAGTTCAAATCCCCTATACTTTCAATTAAGTTCCAGGTTTGTTATGAGTACCTGGTTTTCAAATATTTAAAATCTGTAGGTCTTCTTTTTTAAAACAGGCAAAACTCTCCATACAGTAGTGCCACTCAGGGCGAGCCAGAGTAATAGCGATCATGTGACGTTTAGTGGTTAATATTTTTTAAGTGGGCATGTATTTTCCAAAATTTTTATTATTGTAAATAAATTTTTAAAAATACTTATACGGCTAACTTTTATATATATATATTTGGAAACAAAATATTGATTTAAAATTTTATCTTCCTTGCTTTCATTGTTGTGAAATCTTCCAGAGATTATCATAATCCAGTGACATAATTATTTTATTTCAGTTAATATTATACCCAAATTTGATAATCTTTCTTAACCCATGAATAATCTTAGCTAATTTTTAATTAATGTTAATTAGCTAACACTTCATTTACGCAAGGCTGCTGTTACAGGTAGCGTTAAAACTATATGCAATGCGATCTTAATATTAGGATATACATTTTGAATTTCATTTGTAATATTAGATATGGAGATGTTAGACAGAATTCCTCAAACAAAGTTTTCATTTTTTATTTAAATCATTCTATTTCTAGGCAAAATTCAGAGGCATCAAATCTTCAAAATATTTTAAGATTCTATCTACTGAACTTTCTTAAAATATATATATATATTCCATTTAAAATTCAAAATATGAACACATTTCATGTAAAGAATTGATTTAAAATATTATCAAACACAATATTACACTCAATTATAATTATCTGTTCATATAACAATAAATAACATTCATTTTCAATAAGTTTTACTAATCCATTAGACGAGAGATTATCCAATAATGAATAATATGTCTGTAATGTAATTTTCATTGCACCACTTTTATGCAAGATAAGGACTGTTTTCTATCTGCTTTTAAGATTTTGTAAAGGAATAACATCATAAACATATGACGAAAGACGTGAAAAAAATTTATGATCCCCAAGATATACATTTTGTGCTAAAGTAGCACTCATCAGTTGGCCAGATCACAAACTCTTATACACATATCTTTATCATCATTCGATATATATATATATAGAAAGCAAATCACTACAGACACATCAGTTAAACTATAGTAAATTGATATATATATATATACTGAACAATGATATATAGTTAAACTATAGTAAATTGATATATATATATATACTGAACAATGATAAAGATATGTGCAAGAGATTGTAGTCTGGACCAACTAATGAATGCTGGTCCAACATGAAATATATATTTTGGGGACCATAAACCTTTTTCATGTCTTTGATCATATGTTTATAATTACATCCCTCCACAAGGTATTAAAAGTGAATAGAAACTAGTCCATACTTTGTGTGAAAGTGGTGTAGTGAAAATTACATTACAGAAATATTATTCATTATTGGATAATCTCTAGTCTAATGAATGACTAATAAAAATTATTAATATATTTTCATTAAGTGATTTGGGTCAAAGTTATGAGGGCAACATGTTTGCCACTTAATTTACTATCTATGTATATACTGGACACTGATAAAGATATGTATAAGAAATTGTGGCCTGGACCAACTGATGAACGCTAGTTCAGCACAAAATGTGCATCTTGGGGGGGGGTCATATGTCTTTTTCACATGTCTTTATCATATGTTTATGAATACATCCCTACACATGGTGTTAAAAGAAGGTAGAAAACAGTCCATATCTTGCTTGAAAATGGTGTAGTGAAAAATACATTACAGAAATATTATTCATTATTGGATAATTTTTATTTTCAGTTTCTTCAGGATCTATTTTTTATATTTTTTGTTTACTTTTTACTGAAAAATTTATATCAGCCTCAATAATTTTGCATATATTTTTTGTCTGATCAAATGTACTATGAATCCTGTCTCCTATTAATATATATAAAATGCTTTATTTGAAGATCTTTGGGAGAGTGTTGATAGTCCTTCAACTTTTCTTCACTTATTTGCAGTTACCCGTAGCACTATTTTGCCAAATCTATAGTCATTTAACAGTAATTGCAAGAAAATCAAGTCATATATCACATGACCTAATTTTATAAGCTTGTCCCTGGATTTGAAGACATGGGGATATTGGAAAATTTTAGATTTTCTACTTAATAGTTAAACATTAGATAAAGTTCTGGTATTGGCCTGCTATTTTAAATCTAATGCTGGATTATTCTAGCACCTCACTGATGACAGCCAGAGCTAGAAACTGATCTGAGGATAGGGATATTCTGAAAATCTTGTTAAAAGCTATTGGCATGCTCATTATATATCATTTAACAGTACACAAATGAAATTAAAATAATATTGATTTATTATTTTAAAAAATTCTGAAAAGGTCAGTATTCTCCAGCCATTGCTATAGTTTTAATTCTACAGCTTCAAGAGCATTTGTGAAATTACATTGAAGGAGACTTTTTACCTATTTTTTCCTAGTTTATTTAAATATTTATGATTGTTTTTATGCAATATTTGTATAATAATTATTTAGAAACCAAAGAATACATGATTATATGTTGATTTTGTTCAAATATGTTTTATTTTTAAAAATATAAGTTAATAAATTCAATCATAGCAGTAAACAGAAAACTAAATGAGATTTCTTTTAACACAGTATCTGTTATGTTTGTCATATTTTAAAAATTACAAATACAATTTTAAATTTTAGAACAGAATTTTATAGATTTATGATGGCTTCACATTATTTTATTCACATTTTAAAAATAAAATCAACAAAAATTTAGTTATTTTTTCCCCACTGACTTTTCCTTTACATTGTCCAATCAAAAATAAGTTCATAATTCTCATTATGTATTTCACATTATCATTTTTTTCTATATTTGCAAAGTTCAAGTATAATTTTTTAGGATGTTTTTTTATTTGCAATCTTATATTTCTAATAAATCAAGTCCAATTTATTAAATTCAAAATAGAAGTGTAATACTAAAATAAAATGTTGAGTGATTGCAAAAATTGCCACCAGGAGGAATGATGAAACTATTTTCACTACTGCATTTCCCCAAAAATAAGACCTAACCAAAAAATAAGCCCTAACATGATTTTTCAATATGTTGTTAATATAAGCCCTATCCCAAATATAAAATTTAGTTAAGATTATCAGTCTCATGCATAGATTTTATTCGTTCATTGAAACATTGAAACATACAATGGACGTATTAAATTATAAAAGTAATGAATATAGCGTTCAAAATGTTTATATATATACATTACAACTAGCATAAGAAAAAACATTTTGAATTAATGTAATGAATATATAAATAAATATAAAAGGAGATTTTTGTACTTGAATAAATGTTACTCGAAATTATTTTGCAGTCGGACTCGTAACTAATTATTTTAATAAACTTGCAAACACAATTTTACTTTCATTTACCAATGCGCCGTCATTCAGTGTGATATGAGAATTCCTCTTTCATCTGCCATCCAACAGTATATATTGTAAATAAATCAATCTTGATATCCAGAAAGACCTAAACTTATTATTAGTGGGCAATCTTAGTTCACAAATTAATCAAGCCAGCTTAATGTTTCATATATTATTTTAAATTAAATATTTCTAATTTCAACAACATGTAAATAATTTTTAATATTCTCATATATAATGAGAATTTTCTGTGATATGATTATAATTCTAAACGTGACGTATTTGAGCAGTAGTAAAAATTATTTGCGCACTATTGAAATTGGTGAATAAATATAGATTTTTATACTTTAATAAATGTATATGTTTGTGCATAAAAAATAAGATATTTCCTGAAAATAAGCCCTAAGCTATTTTTAGAGCAACAAATAATAGAAGATCCGGTCTTATTTTTAGGGAAAATTGATAGTTGAAGGATTAAAGTATGAGTGATACTTATTCATAGTTCCTGGAAGTGCAGTTACTTTCAGTTAATTTACATATATGTTAAGTTAATATACATAAAATGTCAGTTAATTAAAACAAAATTGTAATTATAATAAAAATAATAAATTTAATAGCAATAAACTATTGAAAACAGACTTTAAATCTGCAGAAGTACTTTCGGTTAATTTCTTAAACCTGCCATTAAATAAATAAAAAAATCAAAACGGAAGTAACGTCATCAATTCAAATTCCAGGAATCCCTTACTTTAATAGTTTATTACCGTTAAATTTATTATTTTTATTATAATTACAATGCTAAATTAAGTATATTTAATGTTAACATTATTAATAAATCCTAAAATTATAATTAGATTACTGCAGTAATTAAGCAAATTCTTTACTAATTAACTAAGTCTCATATATGTTTTTCTGTTAAAAACCCTTCCCACATATTTATACACGCACTTATATATAAATAGTATAACTATTATATATTTAAAATTTAAAAAAAAAAAAAACAAGTTTTTGGAACACCACATGATATTTCTCCAAGAATTCTGGCTAAAGTTTCCAAAGAACCTCCACTGTTTAAAGCTCTCAAAAAGCTTAGGCTCTATAGATACAAAAAAATTGACCATAAAAGTAAGTTGCATTTGTTCTTTTCAAAATGTTGATAACTTAAAGTACTTTTATGTCTTAAATAATTGTAAATATCTCTGCAAACTAAGTTCTTTTCATTAACCATGTGGAGATCATGGATTAAAAATTTTGCACCGGAGATCACATTTATCTAACGAATACATTCCTATTAAGGATTATGTATGTGCTAGAATGTGAAAAAATATTTAAAATATTTAATTTTAATATATTTATATAATAAAATATATGTTTTTTAAATTTACCTTCAGTTACAATATTAAACAAAGAAATATAAAAATATGAAGATTGCGGTCAAAAAACATTGCAGCGAAAGTTGCACCTATCCGAAAGCTACATTTCTTAATCGTATGTGCTAGAATATGAATAAATATTTAAAAACTTTCCTTATCTACTTTTATTATATTTATATAATAAAATTAATAATTTTTTATTTATTTTCAGTTACAATCTAGAAATTATTTTTATAGCTACGCAAATTGACTTCTGACGTTGCCGTTTCTCTCAGATACCGTTTAGTATCGAATATCATATCTTCTTACAAAACATGTTATAAGAAAACTGGTGGTTTAATTATTATAGTTTACTATTAGTCAAATATTAATGCATAACTAGTCATGGCCTTGAATGTATGCACCCAGTATAGGTAACATTTAAGAACCTCCGTAGGGTTAATTATTTTATTAGAGAGTTAAATAATTATATCTCTGATTTTGTTAATACTAAAATATTACTTGGATTGAAAATATATATTTTGCAGTGTGTGAGAGAATCCGCTGACATTTTGAAAAAGACAACCAGAATAAACAAATATAAGGAAATGCAAATCATTTCCACCCTCTGGAGATCCATTGCTCTATCACTTTCCAATAGTTTCAGCAAGCCACTTGACTAAGAAACAAAAAAAAAAACAATACACAAACTTGAGCTGAAATTTCTCTAACTGTGATTAGTCAACTCTGGTAAAATAACATGAAAATAATTAATACACTCTTTTGCTTACTTAGGTTATAACAAAGTCTTGAAAAAATGAATGACATTTTGCCAAAAATGTTGGGGTCTATTTCAGGGAAAAAAATTTTCATCACTGAATCTAAGAACTTTAAACAATGGGACTTTTTGATACCTTTAGGCAAGATTAAGACATTAAACATCACATGATCACCATTCTTGTCAAGCATTGGTGGTCGAGAGTCAGCGACAGCTGCTTTACAAGCAGTTGTCTTGGATTGGCAGGTTCGTTTCCCGGCTGATGCTATGACACATGAAAAAAAAAACATCACATGATCACCATTCTTTATACTTACACAAGCAAACTTTCCATACAGCAGTGCCACTCAGTGCAATCAGAGTAATCAATGGATACAGAAAGGTTTGTGCCTAAAATCCTTTTCTAGTACCTTTTCATCCAATATCTCCAGACTAGTTCCTAGTTTGTGGCTTTATATACAAAATTTTCTGCATCCATTGATTACTCTGGCTTGCACTGAGTGGCACTACTGTATGGAGAGTTTTGCCTGTGTTTAGACAAGATTCTTTTGTTACTGATTATAGGAATTTCTCAATGTGGATGACAGATATGTAGGGTATTCACAATTTTTTTTTTTGCCTTTTATATATAAAAATGTAATGTCATGACTATCTTAACTTTATAAAATATTTGAAAAAACATTTAAAGAATATATTAGAAAAACATTTCTGTAGTGTAATTTTTACAACACCATTCTCACACATGGTGTTAATTAAAAGCAAATAGAAATCAGTCCCTACTTTGTATGAGAGTGGTGTAGTAAAAATTACCCTACTGAAATATTATTTATTAAATGGATAATCTCTAGTCTAATGAATGACTAATAAAAATTATTCATATTAGAAAAACATTTGTCTTAAGTGGTACATACCTATTTAATTTAGATATCTTTTATTGTTTGATTAAGTCTTTCATTCACGTTATAAATGTTAAGAAGAACATTCTTTATCAAAAACAAACAAACAATTCTATAAATAATTTTGTCATAATTAAATAATAATATTGGCATCAGCATGGGATTTGTGCTTTCCATCATCAGATTTTCAATGGTATGGATGGCTGAAGAGTTGGAAGTTGGAGTAGATTGAAGCCTGCCCATTAAAACTATGAAGATGAAGATTTGCTATCTTAATATAAACTAAGCACTGATTATATATATATATATATATATGTGTGTGTGTGTGGGGGGGGAGATGACAATCTGGACCAACTGATGAGTGCTGGTTCAGCATGAAATATATATATTGGTGATTATTTATCTTTTTTATATTTGTGTGGTCATGTGTATCAGTGGTATGAGATAGTGTGTGCTTGAAAGCCTGTATTCAAATCCCCTATTATTGTCAATCCTCAATTTGGAATTATATATACAACAGGCTCTTATATTCACAACATTCAGTTCCATACTAAATCACTGATATAAAAATTTTCAAACAATAGTAAACTGTATTGCAGCATGATTTCATCGCACACACATATATAGTTGTCATTAAAGCCAGTCAACACTTAGACAATCTCAATATTATTAACAATCAACAATTTCAAACTGTTGCCAAGGCAACCTCCTTTTAATAATAAAGGTGGAATCCCACCTTTATTACTGGGCCAATATATTTATATAGACAGTAAAGATTGCAACTTGACAACAGAGATTGAAATTATTGATACAAAGAAGTTTAAATAAACCTCTTTAAACAGGTAAATATAACCTGTTCTGAATGCAGACTAATAAATAGTCAATCATAACATTACAAACTGCAATTATAATTTTAAATTGCACCCAAAGTATTACTTAAATAATAAGTATAATAATGTAATAAGTATATATATTTAAGGATGCATATGTTGAAAATGTTAATAATACTCATATATATATATGTGTGTGGACATATTGTATATATACCGTGAACAAAAAAGTATATAGAAAGTTACGTTTTTTAAATTAATATCTAATTTTTATTTATTCTCTTATATATCTTCATTATCATTAACATTTTCAACCATTATCGATCCATTACAGGATGAAGATCTCTACAACTTTAATCCAACTTCCCTGATCTCTAGTCTCTCTTCCCATTACACCAGTAAATTTCTTTGTTTCATCTTCCATCTCACATGTGGTCTGTTTCTAGGTCATTTACGATCTTGTGGGATCCCGTTTAAGTTTTCTTCTGTCCAGCTAGTATCATCTCTTCTAACCATATGCCCATCCAGCTTAAATTCAGTTTTTTAATTCTTTTAACGATGTCAAGCGCTAGTGGACCGAGTGGTTTGTACAGCTGCCTTACAAGCAGTTGTCCCGGGGTTCGCTTCCCGGCCGGTAGTTTGACACATGGAAAAAAATAATAATACCTGTTTCTTCAGAGTTGTTAGAAGTAACAAAAAAATATCGAAAACAAATTAATATATCTTAATGACTAATTTTTTCAACATAGCCGATACATATGAAAGATGTGTTTATATATTAGTTTGTTCATCTAAAAAAAATCAAGGAATATTCTACGAGCAAAAACATTAATTCAGAATTACATTTTGTTTAAGAAGAGGAATGGGGTAGCGATGGAAAGACAAGATTAGAAATTACAGTCTATTTAAATTTTTATATGATATTTTGTTTCTGCGCCTTCTTTTAGTATAATTATAAACTTGGATTTACATAAGATGAAACCTATCATTTACTGTATTAGTTTACTAGTAAAAGAACACTTCAATGATAGTAAAAAAGAGTTTATTTCCATTTAAAATCACTTACTTTTTATTTTTTTAAAGCGGATGATTTTTAATTTTAAATAAAATGTAAAATATAGTAAAAATTAGAGATTAAGAAAGCTGATTATAAGGTAAGTGAATATATTATTTTATTGCTACTGGAAATAATTTGCAGCTCCAATTCTATAAAACAGCCCCCATTATCTTCCTAATAAACAATCATTCAACTTTATTCAAAACAATTTTTATCTATGAAAATTTATAGCTTTGCTTGCTCGTTTTATCATTATTTTATATTCTTAAAAAAACAACTTGGATTTAACTCGATTATTATATCAGAATTCTGCTAAAAAAAATGTTAGGAGAAAGAGGGAGGGATTAATGGAAATAAAAGGTGTTTTTTCAAAGTCTGTTGAAAGGATATATATATATATCTGATATATATGAAGATTCTCATGATATCATACTAGTTAGAACATCCATTTATTATGTTAAATACAGTCTGGAAACAGTTTAGTACTGTTTTTAGATCACAAACAGGCTGAGGATGTTTAACCGAATTATTGATTATGTATTCGTTAGCAATGGTTGCGAGTTATTAGTTTCTAGATAAGGAAGATCTCAAGCGAATCCAGATTTGAGAGATAAATATTTACCATATGATAGCGACAAATAAGGCTTTCACTTCACTGAATGACACAGTTATCTTTTTTTTATTGTATTCATTAAATGTCAAAAGAAAAAAAGAATTTAAAAAATTGCAATAAATTATTTTTCTAAGTAAAAATTAAAAATTAACTGTGATAAAACACAGTTGCTGAAGCTTTAAACATAAAATTATAACAATAAAGCTGAGCGCTTTCGGGGGACTTAAGCCTCCATAATCATAGCTCAATACAAAACAAATACAAAATATAAACACTTATTCACAAGCAAAATGCGTATCTCAAATAAGATGTAAACTAAATCTAAATAAATAAATAAAATACAATATAAATAAATAAATATTATAACGTCCATATTTTAGAAATATTAAAACAAGAATCCTTTCTATTAATAGCATTAGGATTACCAGCTATAAAACAAGCTTCTTTAACCTTACGCTTTACGTCATTCTTCTCCATACACACTAATTTTGCCTCTACTGGTTGACATAAGTGTCCAGCCTTATTTTCATGTTCCACAAACACTGAATTTCCCAAAAATTTAGTTTTAGTACGATGATATAAATATTTATGCTGTGAAACTCTATTTAAAATATTGGTTTTAGTTTCACCATAATAAATAGAACCACAATCTTTATGAGGACAAGAAACACTATAAACCACATGCTGAGTTAAATTAGATTCAATTTTAAATTTTGAATTGTTAATCAATCTATTCGTATTTGGAGGTGAATGAAAAATTACTTGAAAATCTGGAGATAACTTATTAATTAACTGTTTTGCAATAGAATGAATAAATGGTAAAACTATACGAGGTTTTTCAATCTTGTCAGGTTTAAACTGCAAATTATGTAAAAATTTTACAACTCTATTGTTAATAATTGAACGTTTATGTCCAAGTTTGACTAAGTCCTCAATAAAACAAATAAGATTTTCTTTCCTATGTGCCTCAAATTTGCAAAGATGGTGGTTTCTATATAAAAATGAATTCAAAGATGCCAACTTGTGCACTTGGGGAGAGTATGAATGCGGATGAATTAAACCCCTAACTTCAATAGGTTTCACAAACATACGGTAGTCCAAATGATCCTCTGTTCTATGCACAATAATATCTAAATATTTCACTTCCTGTAATGCATCTTCCCAATTTATCGTAAGATTTAAACTGGTAGCCTCATGAATACTACTTTGAATCTCCAAAATGATATTTTCAGGAGCCACAATAAATATATCATCTACATATCTAGTGTAGATAATATCTGGTACAGAGTTAATAAATGTAGGAATAATACTACGCTCAAAATGGTCTAAAACTATACTAGAAAGAATTCCACTAAGAGGAAGTCCCATAGGCCAACCATTCATCATTTGAAAACAAGAATCTTTAAATGTAGCCACTAAATTTTCATCCAGCCAAGTCAAAAATCCAACAATAAAGTCAACTTTATTAGATGGAAAGACTTTATCAAGTAAAGATAACTTGACTATATCTATTGACTGCTTACGATCAATGGACCCATACAATTCCATAACATCCAGCGCTGCCGATTTAAAATTAGAATTAATTTTAGCATCTTTAATAACATCAATAAATTTAAACGATGAATTGACTGTAAACAACCCAAAACCTATAGCATCAATCAACCAACGATTAATCAAAACAGAAGTTTCAAAATAATGTACACTACCAAAATCCATCATTAAACGTAAAGGCCTATCTCGTTTATGTAATTTAACATTTGCAAAAATTCTAGGAAGGGATGATGCAGACGGGTAAACTTTAAAATACTCTAATTTTGTTAATGCTTTCTCTTTTTCTTTACGTAAAACACTAGCAATAAATTTCTCGTGATTAAGCTTACAATTAAATCTTTCAATCTTTTTAAACTTTAATTTATCAATTTGCATAAAAATTTTACCCGCAAATTCCTCCTCTTTCATCAAAACAAACCTGTTCCCCTTATCTTCTTTCATGCAAACAATATCATGCTCACACATAAATTGTTTTGTATGCGATATGCACTTATTCCAATTCAAATTATTATTGTTGAGATTTCTATTATTAATAATCTTCACTATATTACCAACACAAACATCTCTAAGGGGATTATTTAATAATGAAGCTTCAACATCCGCAATCAGCTCAATCTTCGGCTTTGCCCATTGACCTCCAATAAATTTAGGACCTCGTTCTAAAACATACTTAACATCCTCCGGAATATTTACACCAGACAGATTCACAAAGTTGTTTTCAACCGCAGATGGTAAAACAATATTTTGCTTATATGCAAGAAACTTAAGTTTTAACTCAAATCTTTTAACAAGCATATCCTCATTCTTCTTAAATTTGTTCAAAATAAATTGTGGAATAATACCACGCACAGAAATAATAGACCATCTTCTTTTCTCCCTACGTAATGCCCTCTTACAACCTTTAATAATTGATTGAGCTGATTGCGGATGTTGAAGCTTCATTATTAAATAATCCCCTTAGAGATGTTTGTGTTGGTAATATAGTGAAGATTATTAATAATAGAAATCTCAACAATAATAATTTGAATTGGAATAAGTGCATATCGCATACAAAACAATTTATGTGTGAGCATGATATTGTTTGCATGAAAGAAGATAAGGGGAACAGGTTTGTTTTGATGAAAGAGGAGGAATTTGCGGGTAAAATTTTTATGCAAATTGATAAATTAAAGTTTAAAAAGATTGAAAGATTTAATTGTAAGCTTAATCACGAGAAATTTATTGCTAGTGTTTTACGTAAAGAAAAAGAGAAAGCATTAACAAAATTAGAGTATTTTAAAGTTTACCCGTCTGCATCATCCCTTCCTAGAATTTTTGCAAATGTTAAATTACATAAACGAGATAGGCCTTTACGTTTAATGATGGATTTTGGTAGTGTACATTATTTTGAAACTTCTGTTTTGATTAATCGTTGGTTGATTGATGCTATAGGTTTTGGGTTGTTTACAGTCAATTCATCGTTTAAATTTATTGATGTTATTAAAGATGCTAAAATTAATTCTAATTTTAAATCGGCAGCGCTGGATGTTATGGAATTGTATGGGTCCATTGATCGTAAGCAGTCAATAGATATAGTCAAGTTATCTTTACTTGATAAAGTCTTTCCATCTAATAAAGTTGACTTTATTGTTGGATTTTTGACTTGGCTGGATGAAAATTTAGTGGCTACATTTAAAGATTCTTGTTTTCAAATGATGAATGGTTGGCCTATGGGACTTCCTCTTAGTGGAATTCTTTCTAGTATAGTATTGGACCATTTTGAGCGTAGTATTATTCCTGCATTTATTAACTCTGTACCAGATATTATCTACACTAGATATGTAGATGATATATTTATTGTGGCTCCTGAAAATATCATTTTGGAGATTCAAAGTAGTATTCATGAGGCTACCAGTTTAAATCTTACGATAAATTGGGAAGATGCATTACAGGAAGTGAAATATTTAGATATTATTGTGCATAGAACAGAGGATCATTTGGACTACCGTATGTTTGTGAAACCTATTGAAGTTAGGGGTTTAATTCATCCGCATTCATACTCTCCCCAAGTGCACAAGTTGGCATCTTTGAATTCATTTTTATATAGAAACCACCATCTTTGCAAATTTGAGGCACATAGGAAAGAAAATCTTATTTGTTTTATTGAGGACTTAGTCAAACTTGGACATAAACGTTCAATTATTAACAATAGAGTTGTAAAATTTTTACATAATTTGCAGTTTAAACCTGACAAGATTGAAAAACCTCGTATAGTTTTACCATTTATTCATTCTATTGCAAAACAGTTAATTAATAAGTTATCTCCAGATTTTCAAGTAATTTTTCATTCACCTCCAAATACGAATAGATTGATTAACAATTCAAAATTTAAAATTGAATCTAATTTAACTCAGCATGTGGTTTATAGTGTTTCTTGTCCTCATAAAGATTGTGGTTCTATTTATTATGGTGAAACTAAAACCAATATTTTAAATAGAGTTTCACAGCATAAATATTTATATCATCGTACTAAAACTAAATTTTTGGGAAATTCAGTGTTTGTGGAACATGAAAATAAGGCTGGACACTTATGTCAACCAGTAGAGGCAAAATTAGTGTGTATGGAGAAGAATGACGTAAAGCGTAAGGTTAAAGAAGCTTGTTTTATAGCTGGTAATCCCAATGCTATTAATAGAAAGGATTCTTGTTTTAATATTTCTAAAATATGGACATTATAATATTTATTTATTTATATTGTATTTTATTTATTTATTTAGATTTAGTTTACATCTTATTTGAGATACGCATTTTGCTTGTGAATAAGTGTTTATATTTTGTATTTGTTTTGTATTGAGCTATGATTATGGAGGCTTAAGTCCCCCGAAAGTGCTCAGCTTTATTGTTATAATTTTATGTTTAAAGCTTCAGCAACTGTGTTTTATCACAGTTAATTTTTAATTTATTGATTTTTGTTGAAGTATATACATACATTCTTTTCTAAGTAAAATATTTCAAATTTTAGTTAAAATTTTAATCCATAGATGGCACAATTTTTGATTGACATCTCAGAAAGTACATAATCATCAAAGAGACCAATGTTTAAACCCCTAAACATCACATGATCACCATTTTTATGCTCGCTCATAACTGTTGTTAAAACAGGCAAAACTCTTCATACAGTGGTGCCATTCATTGCAAGTTAGAATAATCAATGGATGCCCGAAGGCTTGTGCATAAAATCCCAATCTAGTGCCTACTCATCCAATATCCCCAGATTAGTTTCTAGGTTGTGGCTTTTGTCAGTGAGAAGCCTTGGATCTGAGAGCACTGCACCTAGATCTTAGAATCTCATGCAGCCCTCTAACAGCCATCTTTTATCTTTACTTAACTACCAAACTATGAGTAATAAATTGAGAGGTTGCTAATCTCTTGCAAGTGCCCATTGTTGCTTCTCAGACAATCAACCAGATGTTAAGACAGCAGTCTGAAGAGCAATCAAGCCGCAACACATGACAGAGTTTAATTGAAAACACAATATTTTCAATCCAAGCTCAGTAGCTTATATAGTTATTTAGGTCAGAACTCAGTTCAGTACCCATATATTTTGATATCTTTGGTTCTTTAATAACTATAGCCATCACTATCCTATTAGGCACTAAACTTCACATGATCACCATTTCTTATGCTTGCTTATAACTGTTGTTAAAACAGGCAAAACTCTCCATACAGTAATGCCACAAGCCTTCTGGTATTATGAGCAAGCATAAGAAATGGTGATTATGTGATGTTTAGTGTGTTAAGACCAATCCTGCCTAATAGAATAGTGGTATTTTATGGTTATTAAAAAACCAAAGACACCAAAATGTATGGGTACTGAACTGAGTTCAGATCTATATGACTATATAAGCTACTGAGCTTGGATTGAAAATATTGTGTTTTCAATTTTAAATTCATAGTTTTGTAGTTAAGTAAAGATAAAAGGTGGCTGCTGGAGGGTTGCATTAGGTCCTAAGATCTAGATGCAGTGCTCTCAGATCCAAGGCTTCTCATTGCTGAAAGCCACAAGTTAGAAAAAAGTCTGGGGATATTGGATGGCCTTCTGGCATTCATTGATTACTCAGGCTTACACTGAGTTGCACTAGTGTTTGGAGAGTTTTGCCTGTTTTAGAGACCAAAGTCAGGGTCCATGCCCAGTTTCATTCTTTGAATTAGATCATTGCATTTACACCCAATGTTATTTTTAAATTGTTGAATATTTATTTGCTATAATACAGTGAAATTATGAACTATGCTGGAACAACAACCACAACTTCAATTATTCATTATTAAAAACACAAACAAAAATCTAAATAAACAAACAAAAAAACATTTAATTTGCAAATTTGATGACATTTTATGATACTCAAGCAATTATTTTTCATTACTGAGCATCACACATGATCAAATTTAAAAAAATCTTTTAAAATTTGTAAATAATCTTAAATTATGGCAACTGCTATTTTTCTGTCTCAGAGCATCTTACATCATCATATTCATTAATAAAATTTCTTCAGATTATGATGAAAGTGCATACATTTTATTCTTCCTTTATTTTACTTTCCAAATTAGATTTACAGTATTTTTTCAAAATAAAATGTTTTTTTAACCACAATGCCAAAAGTTTTACAAATTTTAAAATATATTTAATGTTAATACTGACTTAAAAACATCAAATCAATTAGCAAGATCATGGTTTCTTATCTATTATGTTTCTATAAGAGAAAAAAGTTATTGAAACATAAAAAAATATCCCGCATATATTTAATTGTGATGAAAGTAAGACATTTTACTATTTGATATATTTAAAAATTATGACACAATAAGTTTTTTCTTATTCTTTTATTTGTAGCAAGAAGTGTCTGCTATATGTAAACTGAATTGTGACCCACCACAAGTTATCCTGCTATGCTGCTGTGTTGGCCAATGGCCTTTTATTGATGATGACTTTCTATAATAATCCTATCAATTAAAATGGACTAACTATTTATAGGTCACAATATTGAATGCAACAAATTTTATAAACAGGATGATTAACAGAAAGTCTTTTCCTTCTTGATTATAAAGCTAAATCATAATTGTTCTGTTTTTACTTTATTTTCATTAAAAACCATAAATATAGGAGAGGGGTTCCAAAATAACTGGAAATGGTCTCTATGACTTTTCAATTTATTATTAATTACTATATTATTTTTAAAAAAATTGTTTACACTATAATTTCAGTTTATATAAACATACATACATATAAAAACACCTGTGCTATATATGTGGTCTTTTCCAAAGTTTTAGAATCTAATTTAAAACTTCAACTATTCATCTTTTATTATGCCTTATGGAAATATGCTCATCCAGTTCCATTTTAATCCTTTAATTTCTTCAATAATGACAGTGTACCTCATTTGTTCTCTTATCCCTCTATTTCATTTTCAATCTCTTCTTCTTACTCTTAAGGTAAATCTCTCCATAACCCATTGAGGAGTCTGAAATCTTTGTATTGATCTTTCAGGAAGTATCTAAGTCTCATATTCATATGTAATAACTGATATAAACGATCTTCCCTTTCAATCTCATAGACACATTTCCTTTTAATATTAAGTTATTTTTACAAAAAAAATTCCACCCAAGTTTAATTCTATGATTTAACTTCATCCATTAGGTTTCCATATGTATTAATAATCTCCATGAGATATTATAGTTGTTAATTTGTAATTTCCCATTAATAGGTGAAACTAGGACTAAAGAAAAATGCTAAAAAGCCTAATGTTCAATGGATATTTTCAGAAGCAAATAGAATAACTTCTGCACACTTCCTGAAGTTCTAAAGTATTATTCATTAAATATCATCTGCAAAATCTAGAAGATTTAAATAATCTCTATTTCCTTTTTTCTTTAGCTTCATATTTTACACCACAAAATCCTTATATAAAGCTGCTGTAAAATATTTTGAAGATATGGACTTACTTTGTCATACAACCTTCTTATTGTTTATTTTCTTAATATCACCATATAATTTAATCACTGTTGTAGAATTTTGATAGATATTCTTCAGAATGTGGTACCATTCTGGATCAGTACTTTGATGATCTAATGTTTTAATCAATGTAGAAATATGTATGTAGAATCCAATGTTTTTCACAATCTACAAATCCAAATCATAATATCAATTTATTGTCCTTGATTATTTTATAATTCTTCTTAATAATTGGATGTGATCCAAAGTTTACTGTAGATGAGTTTTAATTATCTTGGTAAAGATTTTTTATAATGATAGAAGACTGATAGGTGTGCAATTTCTAATATCTTCTTTACACTTTTCTTAAATATCAATATTAAGATTGCATTCCAATCTTTAGTATATTTTTATCATTTAGATCTTTTAATAACAATGTAATATATGAGCAGTTTTCATTAGAAATTTTTAATCAGAAGGTAATTGGTCTTCAACCTGTCCTGTTTAACCATATTATGTTATAGTGAGTATGCAGGTCACACATAAACTCAAATGAAATACAGGAAGTTTTAAAAGATAGAAACAGCTATCTTATTTTTGTACCTAAATTCAATTATCTAAACTAATCTAAAGGATTTAAAGATTTAACTTTGCCAACAATTATTCTACTTCATGGAGGCTAAACTCTCCATACAGTAGCACCACTCAGTGCAAGCCAGAGTAATCAGTGGATGCAAGAAGATTTGTGTATAAAATCCCTATCTAGTATCTACTCATCCAATATCCCCAGACTAGTCAGCTTGTGGATTTTATCAGTGAGAAACCATGGAACTGAGAGCACTGTACAGATCTTAGGATCTAATGCAACCCTCCAGCAGTGACCTTTTACTTTATTAGCTAACTATAAAAATTTGAGTCCAAAATGAAAGTACAGTAATGTTCTCAATTCAAATTCATTAGCTTGTATAGTTGTATAGATCTGAATTCAGTTCAGCATCCATACTTTTTGGTGTCTTTGGTCTTCTTTAATAACCACCATCATCATAATTCTATTAGGCAGGATTGGTATTAAACCACTAAACATCACATGATCACCATTCTTTTTGCTTACACAAATTGTTTACACCGATGCTAAACTCTCCATACAGTAATGCCACTCAATGCAAGCCAGAATAATCAATGGATGCAAGAAGATTTGTGCACAAAGTTCCTATCTAGTATCTACTCATCCAATATCCCTAGTTTGTGGCTCTGAGAGCACTGTGTAGAGAGTTTAGCATCTGTGTAAATAGTTTGTGCAAGCATAAAGAATGGTGATCATGTGATGTTTAGTGGTTTATTCTACTTCATCTGATTTTTTAAAGATACTAATAATAATTTCATCATTTGCTACAACTCTTTCCTTCTTCACACATTTAATTGCATGTCCCATGGTGGGCTATTCATAAGATGCAATAACTGTAAAGGATATTTTGTTTTTTATTCTTTATTATTATATAATTCTATATAAAACTTTTTCACACGTTTCATGATATTATCTTTCATTTTAGTAATAGTCTACCTTTTCCCTTGTGGCAGAAACAACTTTCTTTCCAATACCAAGATATTGTTTTATTCTTTTCAGTCGTTTCTTGTATAGCTTTTCTTGCCAATTCATAATTATATTTTCGTATATCATTATTAATTCTTTTTTTACACCATTTTACAAAACTCTAGGTATTTGATTCCTCATAATGGATCATTTTAAAAAAAATTCATATTCCCTTTTCTTCATACATCCTCTTGTCTGGGTAAAACTGATAAATTGCTTCTCTGTACTAAGAATCTTTTTTGCACTTTAATCTTGTATCGGTTATCTTCTTAATGATTGTAGTCGAGTCTGAACCATCTTCAAAGTCTGTTAATATTTTAAATTTTTTTTGCAACTTCTTCTTTAAATTCTTTGAAGTGTTTTTGAATATTAGAATATGATCTATTAATACTGGCTTTTTAATAGTTTTCATCTGTTTAAATTTTGCATTAACAGTATTCTACACTTCACTAAACAATTATCATCATTTTCTTTGTTAAATCGATTACGAACATTACAACCTTAAAATAAATATTTTCTGTTAACAGAAATATAGTTTAATTTCCTGTGACTTTATTTGGATTTTGGCCAAACAAACAAATGGAGTTTCTAAATTAAATAAAAGTGTTTAATAGTAAAAGCGAAGATAGTGGGAAAAGTCAAAAATTAAATAATTAAAAAGGTAAGGAAATTGAAAAAATATTGGAGTCAAAACTGTCCTGACCAGTTAGTAAATGAAAGTGTGGTCACCCAAACACACAGAAACATCATTGCATTCAATGCAGAGAGATCCCCAATTGCATGCTAAATTAGTATTGTGCTAATCTAAATAACTAAAAACAATAGTAATATTTGACATACAGGCTTTTCCATACCTATACCTTAAATGTAAATATAAGGGGCTTTGAACTCAGACTTTCACTCAAGCTTCAACTTTCCATGCTATCTCATACCACTGATACACCTAACCCCAGGTATGTCCAAAAAATTCGGGCATATGTGGGGTCAGGTGTATTAGTGTATGAGATAGCATGGAGAGTTGAAGGTTGAGTGAAAGTCTGAGTTTAACGATAATAAGGTAAAAAAAGATAGGGGAAATATAAAAGAAATGATGGCAACGATTAGTTATTCACAAATGTTAATGATAAAGAAATGTTATGGTTCAACATAATAATATTAACACTTAAAAATTAATCATTTTGAATAGTGATCACGAAGTCTAGTGGCAAAAGAGAATTGAAATTATAGGCTGAGTATAAGTTTTTTTTATTTAACTTGCCAAATTGAAATTTATATATATTTAAACTTTCACACCTGGAAATTAATTGACAATTATTATAATTAATAATACAAATATAATGACAATTACAGTAGTTTGTCTGATCAAAAAAGTTTGAACATGCTGAGACCAACAGTTCCATTCTATTTGACTAATAGGATTTTTCTTTTCATCTAGGAATTTATTGAGAAACATTTAGATCTTAAGTCCATTCTATTACTTAGGTCAGTACTGAAGACATTATGAATATATAGTATAAATAAAATGTCCATTAATTAAAACAAAATTGTAATTATAATAGTAATTTTAATGGTAACAAACTATTATAAACAATCCTTATATCCGCAGAAGTACTTTTGGTTAATTTTTTAAACCTGCCTCAACTGCCACTAAATTAAAAAAACAAAACAAAGCGGAAGCAACTGTCATCAATTCAAATTCCACAAATCTCATATTTTAATGTTAACAGCTTGTCTATTTATTAAATGCATTTTATTCCTATTTAAAAAAAGTTATAATGATTTAAAGGAAATAAAAATTAATAGTAAACAATGAATATCTATTCCATTTATTTCAAATCCACAAGTGAAATTTTTTAAGAATATATATAAGAATGTGTTTAATGTTTCATTCTACATTCCAAACAATATCAATAAATTAATCAATAATTCTAAGAATAACATACCTGTCAAGCAGAAAAATAATGTCATATATCAATTTTTTTGTGGTTGTATGCTATCATATATAGGGTGAATCTAGGTGCAGTATTGAAAAGAGATTGAGGGAGTATAAATTGTTATATAAGCATGTAAAAAGTAAAAATAATGGTGATTTAATGTCTCCTTCAGTTTTCTTTGATCATGAAAAAACATGTAAATATAAATTTAAATTCGATTTTGGAAATGTGAAAATTCTTCATGAAGAGAGAAACCATAATAAAAGAAAAATTAAGGAGACAATTTTTATAAATAGGAATAAAATGCATTTAATAAATAGACAAGCTGCTAACATTAAAATACGAGATTCGTGGAATTTGAATTGATGACGTTTGCTTCCATTTTTTTTTTTAAATTTAATGGCAGTTGAGGCAGGATTAAGAAATTAACCAAAAGTACTTCTGTGAATTAAAGGATTGTTTATAATAGTTTGTTACCATTAAAATTATTATTTTTATTAAATATATATATATATTAATCAATAAAGCATAGGGTGATATTGCTTTTATAAGCTTGTCTTTACAAATATGTAATATAGAGGGCGTGCCAATAGCTCAAACAAGCTCTTAATTCATAAGTACGATAAGAGAAAATATTTAAAATCTCTATCTAGAACATTCTTTTCCCCAGACCAATTGTTTTTGAACTTATGGCTCACCTCAGTGAGGATCTAGAACATTCAGACCCTAGAGCTAAACTATCAACTCAAAACCAGCACTTATTTAATATCTAATATTTAAGTAGAAACTCTAAAATTTTTGGACATAAAAATGTCTTTAACTCCAGCTATCTAACTTAAAGAGCTACATGGTACTGAACTAAATTTCATATCTACCATATATTAATAGCCTTAGCTTTGTCAAAGCCTTAAAGGTAAACTTATAGCAATTAATAATGCAACTCATATATAGTGTGGCATTGCTTTTATAAGCTTGTATTTACAAATATATAATATAGGGAGCATACCAATAGCTCAAAAAAGCTCTTAATTGATAAGTGCAGTAAGAGAAAATATTTAAAATTTCTATCTGGAACATTCCTATCGCCAGACCAATTGGTTCTGAGTTCATGGCTCACCTCAGTGAGAAGCCATAATTTTATCTTTCAGACTTTGGCAATAATAAGGCTATTAATATATTATAGATATGAATTTAGTTCAGTCCTATATAGCTATTTAAGTTAGATAGCTGGAGTTAAAGACATGTCCAAAAATTTCAGTTTCTACTTAAATATTAGATATTAAATAAGTGCTGTTTTTGAGTTGATATTTTAGATCTAGTGTCTGGATATTCTAGCTCCTCACTGAGGTGAGCCATAAGCTCGAAACCAATTGGTCTGGCGATAAGAGCATTCTGGATAGAGATTTTAAATATATTCTCTTACCACATTTATCAGTTAAGAGCTTGTTTGAGCTATTGGTACTCTCTCTATACAGACATCAATTTGCAATATATATATATATATGTGTGTGTGTATGTGTGTTTGCAATATATATATATATATGTGTGTGTGTATGTGTGTGTGATCAAAATTACACCAAGTTCACACCAGACTAGCCAAGAAAAAATCTAAAATACTCCCAATGGTTTCACTGCTACAAGTAGACTTCTCAGGTGTAAAGAACTAAACAATAACATTTAAACTAAACATTACCCACAATTCCACTTACCTCCTATTCACCCTTAATATTAAAATAACTTTTAAATAAGCTAACTGCTTCAGAATCATAAATTTTTCATAATAAAGATTCTTTAATTCTTTTAATTTCATTTCTCTCAAAGAAGACAATCTTAGCTTTATCAAAATTAATAATGTGGCCTATAACTTTTACATGGATGTATAAGGTAGAATTATGACATTTATTTCTAACCCTACTTTGAAGAGTTTAGGTGTAAATATTTAGTGTGTGGAGTTATCCATTTATAATTACTTAATTATAAAGCACTTTACCTAGAACAGTATCCAATGAAAGCCAACTGCCCCAGTTTCAAGAGTGAAAGTAAAACTGTCTAATTGCAATCCTTATTTTAAATGCAATTAGCCTGAGTTTTATTTTTACTCTTGACCTGAAGCACTGGGCTTTCACTGGCTATGGTTCAAGGTAGAGTGCTTTCTAATTAAGTATTTATAAATGGATAATTTCACATATTAAATATTTATACACACATATGTATATAAATGCATATGACTTTATTGCTCAGGAGTTCTTAAGAAGTTTGAACACCAGATCTGTGAGTGCCAGAATTGAACCTGTGACCTTCCAATTCCAGGTCAGACCTTCGACCAACTGCACAAAACTATGCAGGGTTATAATTATATAAAAAACTGCTTTTATTTAATTTGATCAGTAATAAACTAAACACTAAAAACTAATCTTTTTCTTCAATCTTAATTTATGCATGAGGAATGCATAAATTAATTAATTCAATCATAGCAGTTTGATTAAGTTAATTAATTTATGGCTTCAAATGAGATATGACTGACAAAACTGTGGTTGAAGAAATAAATTATTTTTTGTATATTTCTCATTAAACTAAATAAAATTAATTTTTTATAATGTATTTATATATATATATTTTTCTTTTTAATAATTGGATATTTTGTAACAGATTTTTTTAACTATTGACGGTCAATTTTAAAAACTAAAAATATAAGCAAAGTATTTGAAATGAAATTCATGCAAATTTATAAATTATTTACAAGATTTTTATGTTTATGATGGCAGTATTTTTTAGAAAGCAAGTTTTGTTAAACAATCATGAGAAAATAAGATTCTTTTTTCTTTTTCTTTTTTTAATTTTAATTAACTGTAAATACTTTTTGGTGAATTAGCCATGAAATTCGAAGGAAGCTTATATTGCCATCTATTGCACATCATTGAAAACGTATTCAACAAATAACATTGCAGTTAAAATTCAGCCTGCCAACACTAGACTAAACAAATGGCTGCACAACTCTGAAATATGGTATTGTTATCAATATCTAACACAAAATTTGAAGAAAATCTGTTCGATAGATGTATGTTAGTAATTGGTTACCAGATTAAATCAGGCAAAACTCTCCATATAGTAGTGCCACTCAGTGCAAGCCAGAGTAATCAATGGATGTCAGAAGGCTTGTGTATAAAATCCGTATCTAGTGCCTACTCATCCAATATCCGCAGACTAGTTTCTGGCTTATGGCCTTCATCAGTGAGGAGCCTTAGATCTGAGAACACTGCACCTAGATTTTAAGATCTAAGGCAACCCTCCAGCAGCCACCTTTTATTTCTACTTAACTACAAAACTATGAGAATAAAATTGAAACACAATAATATTTTCAACATTAGCTTATATAGGATATAGGTCTGAATTCAGTTCAGTACCCATACATTTTGGTGTTTTGGGTTCTTTAATAACCATAGCCACCACTATTGTATTAAGCAGGATTGGTATTAAACCACTAATCATCACATGATCACCATTTCTTATGCTTCCACATAACTGTTATTAAAACTGATAAAACTCTCCATACCATAGTGACATTCAGTGCAAGCCAGAATAATCAATGGATTTCAGAAGACTTGTGCATAAAATCCCTATCTAGTGCCCACTCATTCAATATCCCCAAACTAGTTTTTAGCTTATAGCTTTCATCAGTGAGGAGTCGTAGAACTGAGAGCACAGCAACTAGATCTTAGAATCTAATGCAATCCTCCAACAGCCACCTCTTATTTTTTTTAGCCAACTATGAAGCTTTCTGTCCAAAATGAAAATATAATGCTTTTAAGATAAGCTCATTAGCCTGTATAGATCTGAACTCAGTTCAACATCCATAATTTTTGGTTTGTTTGGTTTTTTAATAACCATAGTCACCATAATCCTACTGGGCAAGATTGGTAAAGAATGGTGATCATGTGATGTTTTAATTTTCTTCAATCACCCAACATGAAATAACAGTTTGGAACAGCCACAAATTAATTAATTTCAATCATTAGTTTTACAAATAGTGACTGAATTAATTAATTTATGGACATCCTACATGTTTTTTTTGTTAAATATAACAACCATAATTGTGGTTGAAGAAAAAAGTTATTATTTTGATTTTTTAGTACATTGCTCATCAATTAAATAAATATAAGCTCTTTTTATAAAGTATTTTTGATATATATATTAGTAAAAAAATCAAGTCATACATCACATGATTTAACTTATTAAGCTTGTACAACAAATGTAATATGATGAGCTTGCTAATAGATCTAAACAAGCTTTTCCAATAAATGCCAGAAGAGAGAGCATTTAAAATCTTTATCTCGAATTATCCCCATTCCCAAACCATTTTTAAGCTAATGGCTCTCCTCAGTTATATAGCTAGATTTAAGACATATAGATGTCTGAAAGTTTCAGATTTTCTACTTGATAGTTAAGTATAAGATAAATGCTGCTCTTGAGTTGGCATTTTAAATCTAATGTGTGAATATCCTAGTCCCTCACTGAGGAGAGCCATTAGCTCGAAACCGGTTTGGTATAGGGATAATTCTAGATAGAGATTGTACATGCTTTCTTTTCCAGCATTTATCAGAAAAGTTTGTTTAGAGATATTATCATGCTCATTATATATATATATATATTAATTTTTATTTTTTTATATTCAATTTTTGTAACTATCCATATTCAAATTTAAAGACTGAGAATTTAAACAATATAACCATATTTTCAGTATTTGAAATAAAATTTATGTGCATCAAATATGCTTTGCAAAATTTTATGTTTATGAAGGGAGCATTTTTAAAAAAGCAAGTTTAATTAACAATCACAAGAAATTAAGATTTGATTCCTTATTTTTTTTTTATCTTTTAACTAAGTGTAAATGATTTTTAGTGAATTAGTCATGAAATTCAATGAAAGCATAATTTTTAAAAGATATATCACTATCTATTATGCATCATTTAAAACTTATTGAACCGATATTAATACCATTTTGAAATTCAATCTATCAACACTAGTAGACTACACAACAAGCTGGATAACTTTGAAATATTTCATTGCCATTAATATCTAAAATATGTACAAAATTTAAATAAAATCTGTTCAATAGAAGTGTGTTAAAAATCACTATACAGCTACTATGGAAAAAAAACACCAAACAAAATGGTCTGCATATTCTTTGGAAAATGCAGAAACCTAAGGATTTGAAAGGTCTTGCGTTGCATACAATCCAGGTACTATACATGCAAAGGGTAATAGTGGTACTGAAGGCATCGAAAGAAACAGATATAGAACTTCAAATTACCAGTACAATAGAACCTACTGACACCCACTGCCTATAAAAAACAAATGGATAGCGGAAATGAAGGTCTACATGTCAGGGTTCATACTGGACACTGGTCAGCTATTTAGCAACAAAAAAACTTATTGGGACACATTTAAGTACATGTATCCAGCCAGCAAAACCCCCCAGGAAGACTAGATATATCCATAAGGTCACTGCTTAAGAAAGCTAGATATTGGGTCATGGAGCCCAAACTAATAAATTTCATTATAAAATATCAACTCAATGCACTTCCCACAAGGCAATTTATGGTGGACTGCAGAGGGTTCAAAAATATTGCTCCAATATGTTCCCTCTGTGGTGAAGATGAAGAGACAATGGACCACACTTTCTCTCACTGCAAGAAATTCATAGATCTTGAAACAAGACTGCATTCTAGTGTCCAGTCAGGATGTGCCTCTATTCTGAATATATGTAAAGCAATGAGGAGTGGCACTTTTGCCATGATCCAAATGGCCATCATAATACTATTTGCAAAATGGGTCACCAGGTGTCACTTCATATTCCAGTCCAACATAAAAAGTCCATGGGAGGTTTTCACAGAACTCATGTCTAAGTTAAAACTAGAGATTACCTAATGGCCCTGGCTAAACTGTTCTCTCATACCCGGGAACAGATGGCTCTAGACCAGATACTAAACATTACTACTAAAATTATGTCCAAACTATAGAAATGGATGGTAAACCTATATCGTGCTGCAGTAAGTGGGTTAACTGCAAATGGCGGCCTAAATGCACCATTGAGGTGGACAAAATTGCAGAGATTAATAGGTTCCTAAATTTGCAGATTCATGTCTGCAAGGGATGAAAACCCCCTTGAAATGCAAAGAGTGATGTAATACATCTGACAAACCTTGGTTTTAATTATCTAATAGGCAGGGTGCCATAAATAATTGGGGATCCCATGGAATCTAGATAACTACACAGGGATAGATCGCTGCAGACAAAATCATATGATGGAATATGACCAGGTCCCTTGTGTGGGCAAAGCATGCAGTGAGACACCCATGAATCATTAATTTCAAGTAATATATGTACCGCAATTCATGTAGCTTTTAAAATAAATTTATTTCTTAATAAAAATAAAAAAATCACTTACATGATTTGACCTAAACAAATGAAATTTCTAAATTAAGTAAAAGTGTTTTTAAATGATTTACTTACATTTATGAGGGAAAACTCACTATACTTATGCCACACACAACAAGCTAGAATAATCAATGGATGCATTGTGTGTGGCATAAGTATAGTGAGTTTTGCCTGTTTTAACAACAGTTATACACAAGCATAAGAGATGGTGTTCATGTGATGTTTATTGGCTTACATTTATGTGGTTATGAAATATTTTCATTTTACATATATGGCAAAAAAATTTCATAACAAGTTTCAGAAATTGTGATTTATCATAAAAGTGATTCAGATATCGGATGATTCACTGACATTCCTTATTCTATTGACATTTTGAGATTAAATATTTAATATAGAATTACAAATTCTTTTGTTTTTATATTTCATAGAGAATTGAGATTTAGTAATGGTTAAACTGGTGCAATATTTGTAACAATTAAAATTTTTCATAAAAGAGAAATTCTACTTTGAGAGTCTATTTTTGCTATATTAAATGGATGAATTAATAGTACTCAGAAATTAGCTGCCACTATATTCCTCCCCCCCCCACTAATTTTTAATATAAAATTATGCATTTTTTGGTTTTAGATACCACACACTTGCAAATCAATATGTATTATTCGTACAGCATATTAATGAATTAAACTTCTTCATGCATATTATGGATATTTCATTCTTTAATCAGATGTCCTTTTTATATATAATAAAATGAAAATAAATTTTTAAGTAGAATTACGCATTATTTATTGTTATACACAGTTGAGAATATATATAGATGAAATACTTATTATTTTAAGGAGCAAGTAAATTTTAGGGCTTACCAAATATATACCGCCAAGAATATAAACCTATTTCACGGAACGAAATAGATATAGCTATATATATATATATATATATAATTAAACAGATTTCTAAGAGATTGTAAAAGATCTATAAAGAGATCGGATGTGAGATAGACGGATGTAATAAGGAAGAGTGTTAGGGCGATATGGAGAAGAGAGGCTAGGGGTCAGGAAAGATGGTTGAACTTGGAAATACCTTTATCCTGCAGTGGATCGATAATGTTTTAAAATAGTGATGATTCAGATAGGGTGTAAACACGTTTTTATCTGATTTCTTAACAATTCAACTTTTTCATTGGTGTATGAATTAGAGAAATCATAGTCGGCTAACCTAAAAGTGCTCGGAAAATCGAAGTTTTCAAATTCATAGGTTTCAGAATAAATACTCTACTTATAATATTTTTTAATTTAGTCTCGTTGGGGAAGATTACGTATTTTATTTTATGGTAAAGATAAACATTAGGAATCGTTACTCATTAATAAAAAGGGAAGGATTAAGGAAAACATCCTAATCTTCTAACTGTCGTATTTGACTATAAAAATGATCTTTACTGTAGAAAGATGTCAACTATTGTCATTGACGTAAATAGAGCTAATTTTTAAAATTTTTTCTCTATTTTTCTTTTTATTTTAAACAGAAGAGGACAATATATATTATCATAGTTAATAATATCCAAATTAATTATTTTCTTATTCGAAATGACAAAAAAATGTAATAATAATTATAATGATAACATTTCTATTTGTAAATTATAAATTGAAACGTCTCATTTTTCAATTATTTTTTATTATTAAAATTTTAATTAATAATTTATTTATAAATTATATTAAAAGAATTTAAAACAATCTGCTAAAGGATTCTATTTCATATTGTAAAAATATTTTTTGTCTAATAGTATACGTATGAAGCTAAAAGATATATATATATATATGACTTTAAATACTAAGAGTATAATAATGGTTTCTCCTATTTTCCTCTTCAGAGAAGTATTAAAGAAGATGATAAAACTCACCAAGCTATAGATTAAGAATTTTATTCAATAATAATCTATTAATTACTAAAACTTACACTAAATGGCGCAACTGCGGTGAGAGAAAAAATGCTACTGAACAACATTAGTTGAGCTTTGATTGTATATATGTATGGACATGATAATTTGGACCAACTGACGAGTGCTGGTTTAGTACGAAATACATATATTGGTGATTATTTATGTTTTCAACATGTGTGATCAAATGTGTCAGCAGTATGAGATAGCGTGAATAGTTGAAGGTCATGTGAAAGTCTGTGTTCAAACCCCTATTATTACATATTGGAGTGCATGTACGAAAAAGCCTGTACTGTAGAAAAAAATTATACATGAACAACATTAAGTAAATTAGGAGTCATGTGACAACATCTGTTTAAGCATCTTATTTTGTATATTTACTGTATTTAAATTTTGTTTTATAGTGCATTGCAACGTCTCTTGATGCATATTACAATTTGGATAATTGCTAAGGTGTTAAATACAATTAGATGCATAACTGAGTAAAACTTGAGTTATTGTGTCCTTGCTGATATTTGAAGGTTGGTTTGCATAGTCATTGCAGTACTTTGACTTACTATTTAACTTTTTCAACTGAAATTAAAAACCCTACACTCATTTAAAGAGGTTGTGAATTAATAATGAAATAGTGTTTTTAATAGCAATAAATTTTCAAATATTATTCTGTCAAATAATGAATAAGATTAGTGTACCTATGTATATGACCATATACTGGTGGGTCAAATTATGTAATTGAATAAGTAATCCTTTTATGTACATAACTTGATGTACATTAGTGAGCTCTATGAAATAACAGAATATGCTTCAAGTAGAGAGATAAAAGAAAGTGAAATAAAGTTAAGGATAAAAGGAAAATAATCTAACTCCAAACAACCTTCATGTGGGAAATTTAATTATTAAGTAATATGAGGTTGGATGAGATATAAACCCAGCCTTACCCATGCACACATACATATATACACACAAAATAATCCGAGTGCATAATGCTAAACTGAAATACATGTCCAAATATTAAATCACCCCATGGTTATGAAATTCAGAACTGCCTTCTATGAAATAAATATATAAATATATTAGAATCTGTATTTCAATATATATAAGTATAATAATGCTCAAGGTAAATGGGTTTGTAAGTAATCATTAAGAGCCAGTCCACACTTAGACAATCATAACAATCAACAATTTCAAATTGTTGTCAAGGCAACCTTCTTTTAACAATAAATGTGGAATTGCCTTGACAACAGTTTGAAATTGTTGATTGTTATTGATAATGGGATTGTCTAAGTGTTGACTGGCTTTTAATGATGTATATATAAACCAGTCAACACTTAAACAATTCCAGCATAGATAACAATCAACAATATGAAACTGTTATCAAGGCAACCTCCTTTTAACAATAAAGGTGATTATATATATATATTTCCATAAATTATACACAGATGTACCTGGATATTTTATTTATGGATACCAATTATTTATATATATATACTAATTATTTCAATTTTTACTTGACAAAATAGATTGGCATTGGTATAACAGAAGGTGGCATTACTTATAGGTTTATTTAAATGATTCTTTGGAAGTCTTGCTTTTAAATTGTCTTAGTAATATATTCAGGCTTCTTTATTCCCTGAAATATATATATGGAAAAGATATGATAAATTTACAGATAATTCTATGGCACAAATATGAGAGATTTAAGGATGGAGTCAAGAATATTTTTTAGCTTAAAAATGATATATTTCCTAAGAACTTCTCATCAATATTGAATAAAATCAGCTTTAATTTATTTTTTGGAAAACATAAATTATTCTATCAGATACATAATCCCAACATCTGCAGCAGACTAATTTTATTTCATTATAAAAACCCTTTTAGATATACTCCTTTGTATTTATTTTGCCCTGGCTTTAATCTCAGTGTTTGAATATAAAATATGGGTCCAAAAATGATCACATGTACCCACATATATATTGTGGGCATATAAAGAAAGAATATATAGGAGAGAAAAGAATTTGGTTGATGCAAAATAGATTTAATAATAATATTGTTTTAATGTAAATAGTCAAAATAAGAGTCATAAATCATGTGACCCTATCTCTTAAGCTTGTGAGTTATAAAAACAATGAGGATTGCCAATTCCTCTACAAGCTTTACGATAAATGCCTAGCCAGAGCCAGCACTTAAAATATCTGTCAGGAACCCCTCTCCAAATCCCTGACCATGGTTTCGTGCTTTGGCACTCCTCAGAGAGGTGTCAGGGTAGGTTCAGACACTAGTTCTAAAAATACCAATCCAAAGCCAAGCATTTACCTAAAAGTTATCTATTGAATGGAAAATCTAAAATTTTCAGACATCTACATGTCTTCAAACCCAGCTATCCAACTCAAATAGCTATATGGGGCTGATAGATCTTCACCCATACCATATATTAGTAGTCTTAGCAATATAAAATTGCATACGACTTGTGGCAGAGACTATAAATAGTCAAAATAAGAGTCATAGATCATGTGAAACGGTTGTCTTCAAATCCCTCACCGTTTCACCAACCATCCTAATAACCCACTCATCTGTGCTAGATTCAAACCTGTTTAATAAGTCTAAATTAAGATTTGTAAGCTAAAAATTGCAATCACGGCTATATAAACAGCATTATATACGCACATACGAAAGAACGCTATAATTGAATAGTATTGCCAGAGTTATAGCGTATAATTTTATCGCGTAATATTTTTAAACTATTTTTAGTACAGTAATAATGTAGCGTCAATTTGATAATTCATTACTTAAATTCGTATGTGGGGATATAATCCACCTATATTGAATATATATAGCATAGTGGCGTGATTAAAATATTTATTAAATTTTAAGTTTCATTTTTATTATAAACCAATTTAATGTAAACAACACATTGAAAGGGTGATTGATTGAAAATGCGCTGACAAGTTTCTTTTTAAAAAGAAAAAAGATTTTTTTTCTAAAAATAAAAGTATTTTCGTAGAATTAAAAGTTTAGTAAAGTTTTTGCTGTAAACAATTGTATCAGTATATGCCACACCTGCCTTAGGTTTCTAAAAAGAAAAGCCAATTTTAAAATAACCTAGCTAGTTGATTCTAAATTATTTTGGAGACCTCGCTGATTAAAAATATGTTTACAGCAAAGATTTTACACATAAATTATAAAATCAGAACAAAATTCCTGACTAATTAAAAATAAAATCTAATATCGGATTAAACTGATTAAAATTCGATTTAATTAAAAATTTGATAATCAGAGAAAAGTTATAACACCTAAAAGGAATGTCAGCATGTTTGAAATCAACCACTAATTTCCTAAGCAAATTAAAAATTTTGTAATCTTGATGGAGATGAAATTCCAAGGTGTGTGGGCTGATAAGAGGATCATTTTATTTTTAAAAAGGCCATGTAAAGTGGAGGAGCCATCTTAGTTCTTTACTTCTTTGAAACCTTGACAGCTTTGAATTTTTGAAATCTTTACAGCTTGAATGCTACATCTGTGAATTTTTGCTTTCTTTGATCATCTTTAAGCTTTTGAATCCAGCGTGTACCCTGAACCAAAAGCAACCGTGAACATTTTGACATCCAGTTAAGTCAATAATTTTTATATCTGTTCGAGAGAAAATGTCGGGCTAAAACAGGCAGCCTTGGCTAAGCTCCAGAGTGAAGGCGGTGGGCCTTTACTTCCATCCAAAAACCACCATCACCAGTATGCCGCCATAACATCTCCGCTCTAACCGTGGGAAGAAAATGATGCCGCAAGCCGCCACAAAGACTCCCGTAACTCCAGCTCAAGTACTACAAGATGACCGGTAACATCACCATTTCTAACTGCAGTTCAATATATTCATTTTTCTTTAAGTCTAGACTTATAAAATTTATTTTAATTCTAAAATCTTGAATTCAAGTAAATTGCTAAATGTAAAATTTTATTCTTAAATTTAATTATTTTTTTTATAGAATTCTGACCTACTTTCTAATGTTTCCTAACTAAATGATTTTAATAATTTTATTTTCAATTTTCTCACTGCAGTTGTGACTATGGTGTCTTTATTTCTTTTTTTATTTTAAAATATAAATTATATGCTAATGCCTCGAAACAGCGAGCATTCAATATTAATAACAAAGAGAAGAGAGAATGACCCCTCTTCATTTAATAATTATTTATCGTAGCTTAATGCACGCTGTTTCGAAACCCTCTTAAATAACTGTCAAGAATGGGCTATGTGCTGATTATTATTTTGACCTTGATTATTTAATTATTTGTTGGCAATTTTAAAATGGGAATCTTGTTTTAACCCAAAGTAAATTTCAATTTAATTTTCACTAAGCAATATCCAAGCCTTGAATAAGTATATTTGTTATTTATTTCATTTTGTAAAAGCCCTCCAAATATACTTTTTCCCCTTTTTTTATTATTATTAATCGCGTAATCAAATGTGTTATTTGAAATTGAAACTAGAAAGCAAAGAATATTTAAAAGTATGCCCACGTATAGCATATGATTATTAAAATGCTATATTAGAGTTGGCGCTAATGATTACACTGATTAGCTATCGTTCTCATGGCTAAATATTAAATTATTTCAACTCTTTTGCTTGGCGGATGTGATAATTTTATTATACATTTAAACTTTCTCGTTAGGTTGCATTTTCTTTAAGATGGGACTCGGAACGGCCATCCCTCTTACACTCCTTGGGTCGCACACGAATAAGACCTGACGTCAAATTCCAGGCAATAGTGTTAGCTACCCCAACCCTCTTTAGCAGCATGGCGATCGGTCATAGGGCTCCGGTGTTGATCACAAAACCCTAAATATTAATCCATCTGCAGGGCAACATTTATTATAAGTGTTTACCAGCACTATAGCGCATTGGTTCTTGGTTGCCAACTCTTCCTCCCTTAAATTAAGTTTCAGCCATTGTCTGATATAGTCAAGAGCTAGTTTTGGTCTCATGTACAATAGTTTGAGATAATAATGTTATGGATAAATTTGACTTTAAATGTTTCACATTCAGGTGAAAACAAGGCTTCGTCTGATTACTTAGCTGAAAAACCATGAAATAAGAGGGATTAGCATAATCTGCCCCATAGCTACAATGCAGTGACTGATCAATAAGATAATAAAGCAAATGATGAAAACAATATTTAACTTCATCAAATAGCATAACAAATGTAAAATAAGTTTAATTGTAAGGAGAGAAGGTTAAAGCGCTCTCCAAAAATGTTAGATGCTACGCGCATTTTAATTGTAAAATGCAAGAATAATATATACAAAAATCGTCAAATTTAATCTACAAAAATAAACATACAATTTAATAAATTACTCTGCTCTCGATCTTATTTATTTCAATCCAATTCAAAATTCTTTATATTATATATGTGATTTCCTGTGCATTAATTAGTTTTAAAGATATATGGTTGATAAATTCCATTTTTTTTATGAGTCTCATTGCTTCTTCCTGGCCTATGTCGGCTCGCGGTTGAAATAATATCTATATGTATCTTCAAGGTGGTCATCCGTAGGGTCGTGAGTCTTGGAGCACAGGTGAAGGAGTTGAAGTGCGGTCAGTCTCGAGATCTAACCATCTCATACTGGTCGTCTTGGTATCTTTGCTTGGACTCTGGATTCTGTTGCGCAAATGTGCTAGCTTGACTGGTACACATGTGACCCTATTTCTTAAGCTTGTATATAAAGTTACAATATATATAAAATTTTGAGGATTGACTTATTGGAACTGTTTTTTAAATATAATTGAATAGCCCTCTGGTGTCAAAAAATGACAAGCATTTTTATAATTAAAAAGATACCTCTTTAACTTTGTTCTCTTTCATATATCAGGAGGATTGTCTACAATGCTTTTGCAAGAAAGAATAAATTTATTTAACCAATCAAATGTTTTATACCTGACTAACATATATATTTGGAAAGTCTGAATTTTAGTTTCAGATTTAACTGGAATGCTATTCAATTATATCTAAAAATAAATAATTACAATAAGTTAATCTAAAAAATATTACATCTAAATATGTAGCACTGAAATGATGATTTATTATATAACATTAGAATTTAAAATTATAATTGCTGAGATTAAAACTGAAAGTAATTTCATATTTTCCAGATAACATATATCAATCAGATGGAAAAATATTTACAATAAATGTCTGATTAATTAAATAAATTCATATCTTTTAGCAAAAGCATTGTAGACAATCCTCCTGATATATGAAAGAGAATAAAGAGGTATCTTTTTAATTATAAAAATGTATTGTCATTTTCTGACACTAGAGGGCTATTCAATTATATTTAAAAAGTGGCAATGGTTTAATCTCAAAAACATTACATATAAATATTTAACACTGTAAATTAAATATATATTTAAAATAAATAAATATAGGCAGTAAGTAGTTAAGCACACAATCTTATTGTTTTTTATAATAAAGTTTATTATCAATTTATCTAATTAATCCAATGGGTGACTATAATAAGTTCCTATAGTGAAGAGTAATCTAGCATAGAGTATAGATCAATAAAGCAAAATGAAATACAAATAAATATCAAAGAACAAAAAATATAAATACAAATTAATATATTGTTTGGTCATAAGTTACCAATTACTTCTTTAAGCATAGTTGCTTGCATATTGTGGAATGACTACTTGAGTTAATTTGTTTACAACCAGAAAATATTGTTCTTCAGCTGCATCATATACCATAGCAAAGTGGATGACCCTTCTAACATATTGTCAAAAGATCAATAAGTCTGCTGTCAATTTTTACCATAAAAAATGATGTTTACCAGTATATATCATTAAAAATAAGTCACCCGACAATCCCAATATCAATAGCAATCAACAATTTCAAACTGTTGTCAAGGCAACCATCTTTTTGCAAAAATATATGTAGGAGGAAGTTGCACAAATCTTATCACATAAGAAATTTTTGATTTGTTTATTAACTGGAATCTCTTTGATAGGTGATTAATATTTGTTCCTGCATATCAATGTCTTATACATTTCTTTTACATATTTAATATTTTTTCTTTAAAAACATATGTGTTAAATCATTTTTAAAAACTCTGCAATTGGTAACATTTAGGAATTCCTTATCTTCTAAATCATATGAGGCTGCTTTTAAAGACATACTTAATGGAATTTATCTACTTTTTAAGCATTTTACATTGTCTACTGTGATGGCTTTTAAATTGTCTGCAACACTAATTGAATAAGTACCTTTTCTTTTGGTATGTCTTTATTGCCTTTTTTTAAATATCTTTTTGAATCTACGACCATATTTTCTTTTTTGCATGCAATGAAAAAATGAATTTTGAAAAAAAGAAAAAAACAATTTTTACTAGATAAAATTTGAAAGTTCCTAAATCATAGCCTTATGATTTTAAAAATCTTATAGTAGTATGAATTAAGAAACTGTGGAAACTTTTTTTTGAAAAAAATTATAACCTCAAAAATAATTGCAAAAATATTCATAAACACTGATGTAATAAGTAATATACTGAAGCTAGTTTTAGAAAAATTAGTAATATACTATGTTTTTCTAAAAATAAGTCTTATATTAATTTTTGCTCCAAAAGACACTGTAGTGCTTATTTTCAGTGGATGTCTTATTTTTTCATAGTACAAAAATCTACATTTATTCAGATATAAAAATGTACATTTATTCAAGTACTGCTTCTCTTTACACCCCCCCCCCCCCCGCGTGGGGGGGGCACCCAATTTTTTATATATTTTTTCTAAATAATAAGATTTTTTTTTGGTTTCGAGATCTGTAAGATTCTTACCCTGGGAGCCCCCTACAATTGTTTTCTTGTACTAACCAAAATAGCTCTTTTTTCACTCATCTTATCTGGAAATCAGAATATTATTCCATTTAAATCTCCCATTAAATCAATTATTTACTGAAGACCTGTGAGGCAGGAATGAGAACAATAAATGATTACAGTTAAGAGTAGTTTCTCCATACAAATGCAATAAAAAGTGTAAACATAAAATTTCAGAAAAGTCATCCATTACAACATATGGCATATTGAATTATGATGATTTATATATGACACAACCGCATCCATCTATTATCAAGTATGCAAATTATAAATGCTTTCCAAATTACTTGTAATAGCCTTGCTTAAGTATTTTATTTTAATAAAAGTCCTTCGGGAGAATAATGCTTATGTCAAGTAAAATCTTTCCTTGCAGGGTTTAATGCAGTGTTAGCATGGATTGCAACTAAGTTCCCTGACTTCTGATCCCAAACTTCTTATAAATTCACAACCAAAATAAAATATTTGATTATTTCATGATTGTTAATGAACAGAAAAAAATTTAATGGATGTAAAGTGATTAACGGAAGACCTTCATACTCTCAATCCAAAATGCTGTAGATTAGTCTATATAAATGAATTTAGGCACAAAGATAAGATGGCCATTCTTATCTTTTTCAAGTATCTATCTTTTGCTTTGGTTTGAGATTATCCTTTGTATTCAACAAAACATCATTGAGGTATTAAAACAATATTACAGTAGGGTGTATATTCCTTCTGATTAAAGTAAAGTACTATTAAAAAAATAATTGAACAGTTTTATTGTTTGGAAGTTTATAAAAAGTTCAAACACCAAAAATGTCAGAGATGGACATGACCTATGGAGTTAACCTCCAGAATCTGTGTCTACCAACCAATCAGAGCATTAAAATAATATTTTCTGCTAAATAATCTATACAAATATCATATTAATATATTAAAAAATAATAACATAATAATCCACACAGTTATAAGACTTCTATTTAAGCAATGTGAAATGAATATTATGTCTTATAGGATTATAATTTCAGGTTATAACTAACTCATCATAAGATAGACAATATTATTCCATGATTTCCATAAATGATGCATTATTTAACTTATATTCTACATAGATCTTAATTATTTCACATAATCACTATTTAGAAGTATTATTCTTATATCTTCTCCTCTACTTTTTTGCATTCCTTCATATATTCATATATATTACTTTTTATAAATCTCCATATATAACATCCTAATACAAATTTTTCTTAATAAAATTCCTTTAATTTTTTAACAGTTTTGACTGTCATGCAGTCTTCATCAGAGCATTTGCATAACCTTCCTCTTTCTTTTTAAATTTATAACTCTAAAAAAAAAATTTGCATTAGAGTATCTATGTGGAGATTTATAAAAAGTAATATACAATAATTACTATTTTCCTGTGCTTACACAAGCTGTTAAAACAATAGCAAACTCTACAGACAGTATTTGTTACTTAGTGCAAGCCTTAGTAATCGGTGGATACAAAAAGGTTTGTGCATAAAATTATATCTAGTGTCTATTCATCCAATATTCCCAGACTAGTTTCTAGCTTGTAGCTTTCATCAGTGAGGAACTTCAGATCTGAGAGCACTAATCTGGATATATTGGATAGAAATTTTATGCACAAATCTTCTAGTATCCATAAATTACTATGGCTTTCACTGTGTGACACTATTGTCTGGAAAGTTTCATACTGTTTTAATAGCCTGTGTAAGCATAGAAAATGGTGATCATGTGATGTTTCAGTGGTTTTATACCAATTCTGCCCATAGGGTAATGATGACTCTGGTTATTCAAAAACCAAAGACTCCAAAATGGGTAGATACTAAACTGATTTCATATCTGCATAACTATACATGCAAATTATCTTATATTGAAACATTAATGTGTTTTTGGACTCAAAGCTTTATAATTAACTAAATAGGTACAAAATGGCTGCTAGAGAGTTGCATTAGATCTTTCAGTCTAGGCACATGCTCTCAATTCCAAGGCTCCTCACTGATGAAAGCCACAAGCTAGAAACTGATCTGGGTATGTTATATGAGTAAGCACTAGATAGGGATTTTATGCACAAACCTTCCTGCATCCATTGATTACAAAGGCTTGCATTTGATGATACTACTGTCTGGAGAGCTATCTTTATGATTTATATTAAACATGGACAAGATCAACATTCTCTTGATTCAAAAGTATATGCTTAAAGTATATATTTAAATGGTCAGAAATATTAATTTTATTTTAAAAGTCATTTATCTCATTAATTAATCAATGTTTGTCAACAAATAGTTTATGAGTGAATGTTTAAATTAGAAAATTTGCATATCGTAATATAAATTATACAGATAATGAGACAAATATATCATTTTATAAAAAAATATTGGCCACCTTAGCTGATGATGGACTGTTCTAACCCACGTTCCTAGGAAACACCCACTTTTTCTTTATGATTTGATATGTATTCATTAATTTTATAATCTTGTTTCAAGATGATATTGGAGATAAACTTTTTCAAATTATGAAATTATTAAAGCTTTGATGATAGCAATGCAGTACTTGGAGAAGATTTTATGATTGAGATATACAAACTCAGCACATATTACATATATTTCTTAAGACAATGGTGTACATCCCAGGCACAAATGTAATTTTTTTTAATTACATAAGCAAGCAATACATGTCTAGTAGCATGTGATAAATCTCTAAATCTACTCACATAGTATATGGCTGATTGTAAGCCAGAAATTAACCTTGTATTAAGGAGCCTCATTATTCAAACAAAACTAATTAGGATTGTAATTCTATGCAACTTTTGTCTAAACATTTTCATAAAATATATACTGTTGCTGCCACTGCCGCCTCCTCTTCCTTCTTATTCTTATTCTTCTTTTTCTTCTCCTCCACCTTCTTATTCTTTTTATTCTTTTTCTTCTTCTTCTTCTCCTCTTCCTTCTTCTTCAACAAATTCACAGAAAATTGTTTCTGAAAAAAGTGTCTTAAAGAAATTTTGAATCTCAATATTTTTTGTCAATTTTTTTTCTTCTGATGCTAAATTAGTTTTCTTGCTATTAGTAAATCAGGAGTTAAGTGCCCACAGTCAGAAAAGTATGCCCAACTCCTGTTTTAAGATATAGGAGATAAAGTCAAATTTTCTATAGAAGATTGTTTAGTAACAAAGACAACACAATTGGTACACGCTTGACATTTTCTTACAGATTATTTTAATATCTCATATATAAAAGTGCATCCTAAATTTTGATGAATTCCGATGTTTAGAAGCACTATTTAAAATAAGAAAAACTCATGTGCAAATATATATAGTTACCTTTATCACTAGGTTTGACAATTTATAGGTAATGAAGGTTTTACTAAGACGATTTTTTCTTTCATATGTCATAGCATCGGCCGGGAGGCGAACCCGCAACAACCGTCTGCAACCAACTGCTTGCTTGCAAGGCGGCTGCACTGACCTCTCGGTTAACAACGCAATTCGTTTTTTTGTGGCTGTTTTACCTCTAACTTAAAATAACTAGATATCATATTTTAATCCTCCCTCAGTTAATAATAGCTAAATATCCATTAAAGTGATCAATATTTGATGTTTATTTGGCGGGATTATTTGGTAAAAAAACAAAAAACAATTTTACATAGAAGTGGCTTCGAATCCAGGCTATTGGCATGGCAGGCTGAGTGTTATCATTACACTACAAGACCTTTATATATATAATACGTTATTAAACTTTTTATTTATTAAAGCTTAAAATAATGATTTTGACTTTATTAAATTCATTTTAGCTTCATGTTGGCAACTTGTAAAAACAGCAAAAAAAAAAAGATAATGTAATTTTATTATACGTAATTAACATAAAACGATATAGTTCCGTAAATGGTTTCAAATAACTAAGTTCAGAACGTGTCCTTAGCAATATTAACCCTTCATTAATCATACCTATTTATCCTTTGAGTTTTTCTCGTTTTTTTCTCTAAATTAATGTTATTAATGTCATATATAGCAGCGGGAGTAAATATGAGATAAAAATTATCCAATTAACCTGACAAGAAAGAATATTTATGAGTAATCACTTTAAACCACAGACACATAAAATGTAATATGATGCTATTTAGGTGGCCAATGTAAAAACAAATAGGAATATTTTTCAATAAAAGTAATTTGACATAATTTGTCATAGCTAACAGCAATCACTTTTACCTCACAGAATAAAATTGTCTTAACTCAGCTTTGTAAGTTGTGACCTGGCTATTCTATACTTATTAAATATAAGTAGAAAACAGTTCATAACCTTTTCCTTTAAAAATAACCTTAAAAAATGTTTAGTATTTTTTGACAAATTAAAAGTAGTCGCATTTTAATAAACTTTAAAACAACTTTGGGTGATAAAACATATCAATATGTTTCAATTGAGTGTTTATATGTATGTGTGTGTACGTATGCACTCGGTATTATTTTTGCCAAAGAAATGTCCGCGTAAATAATTAAAAGATGGAACATACGAACATACAATATTTGAGCACAGACTTTCAAGATCTCTTCAACTATCCATTCCATACATATGAAAAAGGTAAACGATCTCCAATATTTTGTGATGAATCAGCCCTCAACAGCTGGTCCAGATCATCAACTCCCACACATATATAATCAGTACTCGATTTATATTAAGATAGCAAATCTTCAAACTTTAATGGACAGGCTTCAATCTTCTCCACCCTCCAACTCTGCATATCCATTAAAGTTTAAAAATTTACTGACTTAATGTAAACTGGGCACTGATTATATATATATATATGTGTGTGTGAACGATGAGTGCTGGTTCAGCATGAAATACTTTATTGGCGATAATTTATCTTTTTACATGTACGTGGTCATGTATATTAGTTATATAGAGGGCAGCTTGAAAGTCTGCGTTCAAATCCCCTCTAATTACATCTAAAGTTCAGTACACACAATATACTTGTATTTAAATATACAATATTATTATTTCACTTGAAAATCACTAAATTTCTAAAATTCGCTTCAGATTTATTTGCGTATTAGGTTAATCAGATCAATTGAAGATAGAATACATATAGAGAAAATCAAAGCAAAACTAAGAATCTTTCCTTTTTTACCTATTCATACATACATTAATAAATAATTCATAATCATATTTTGTAAAGTTTTCTTCTATAAAAATTATAAAAGAAAATTACTTTATGTAGAAATTTATTAAATATAAAAAAAATTAAAACGGGTCCTAGGCTCATATTGTTTCTTTTCGATATGATATGCCAGCAGCCATTTTATAATTTATACAAAGTTATTACTTATCGCTAGAGCAGTTTCTAACTGTAATTTAAACAGAAGGTAAACAGCATAGCACATGTATTAAGGGATAGTTACCTTCTGTTTAAATTAAAGTAATTATGATAGAAAATAATCGTTATATACTTTTTAAAAAATTAAAATTACGATTTATATTGTAGTCTTCGATGTGCAGTTTAAATACATAATATTCACATCTTAACGTAAATTTTAATTTGCGCGCCTCGTTACTCAGTATTTCAAGGCTCTTCTCTTAATACCTTATTCACTGCATACATAGGCTCTTTATTAAGAATCATTGAAAAAGAATTACCTGGAATATATATACCAGTGATGAAAGAAAATATACAATGCATAGCTTTCATACTCTTCATGTAATAAAGATATATATGAGAGGACCTGGGCCAAATGATGAATGATTCAGCATGAAATGCCCTTTGGCGTCATTTGTCTTTTATTGTATCTTTATTTATATGAAGAATAAAAAAGAAAGAGGAAGTATGGAGATTATTAAAATATCAGTTTTTCTTAGGTTCAAAAATGTATTTCGATCTTAATAGATATCTTAAATAAATACACGTTACAATTTAACACGACCAAATCGTGTATTTAGTATATTTATACAAGAAAAAAAAAATCATTTCTTTAAATGAATATATAATCATTTTTTTTTATATTTTCCTTAAAGAAAAATTGAACACTTGATCAATTCTCTTGGAAAATCACATCTCTCTCCCTACGCAACAGCCTTGTTATTTAATCTATTAATAATGATGACGTAATAACAATATTCACCAGTAATTATATATACAAAAGCCTTTTCAACTTATGTAAATACCATGTGCAGGAAATTATTTAGAAAAAGGAAAACAACTTGGGTCAAAGCGTTGGTGGCCTAACGGTTAGCATAGCTGCCTTCCAAGCAGCTGCCCCGGGTTCGCTTCCCGGTCAATGCTTTGACATATATATGTAAGTAAATAACTTTTATCATGATTTAAAAATTACAACAATCTCTAATTACAAAATAGTTTGCGTCTATAATCAATAGATGTCTTTCAAATTTCAAGGATTATAAATTTAATATCCTCATGTGGCAATTTTTTTCCAAATTTGAAAATTGTATTTAACATTAATCTAGACAAACCACCACATATAACAGGTTAATAGAAATCTCTTCTTTGCTCATTGCTAGTCAATGGTAACTTAACTTTTTTTTCACCTGAAAACAAATACCACTATTAGAACATCTATTCTTTATTACATCCATCTATCAATAATAATACTGAGCAGTCTAAGCTAAATATAAATAATATGCAGTTAACCTCTAAATTTAAGTTCAGGTTCCTTGAACCAAAATATTTCCACTTTCTAATAAAATTAAATTTACAAACAATACCAACCTTACATTTTCATAAATACAAAAGGTACCATGCAAATGTAGCTCACCAATGTGGGTGGGTTTTGACATAGAGGCACATATACTCAATCATCATAGAGCCACAGAGACTCAACCACACATTTATAAATGTCAAACTTTCGAAAGCATACTCAGCAACTTCAAATCCACTCCAAAGTTCTAATAGCAACATACATTCTATATTTCAAACATTTTCAATGGGAGTATTCCCTAAGATTTCAGGCAAGTATTCTCTAAGATTTTGGGTATCCACATTTTTCCTATATGCTGCAGTGCACCAGATGCATTTTTTATAAATTAGCAATCTTCAGAGACACCCAAATATTTCCTGCAATAAGTTAGAATTAATCAGATCAAGAGATGACAAGATTCTCATGCAAATGTTTACTCTGATATCTGCTCCTTAATGCAGTAGCATTCTTCCTATATGCTGTGGTGCACCAGATGCATTTTTTATATAATAACAATCTTAGGAGACACTCAAATATTTCTTGGAATAAGTTAGAATTCATCAGATCAAGGGATAACAAGATTCCCATTCACAATGTTTACTCTGATATCTGCTCCTTAATGCAATAGCAACTGAAATCCTTTCATGGGATGTCTAATATAAACAGCAAAACTAACTATTACATTGTTTTTCTTCTGTGTAATTGCACATATCATTAAATGTAAAATCCTAATCCTATTACTATACTATGTATGTGGGAAAAAAAAGTATCAATTGATCAATAAAATCCTTTAAAACAGAAGTATTCATCCAGGATATGTATTTTTCTTTAATCCACTTTATATTTTATACAATTTTACAATATTAAACTGTAGCAAGTTCAAATAATAAATTGACCAATAGGCTTCAACAAACTAATTTCAAGCATGATTTACTATTTTCAAAATTTTTCTTAGACACTCGTAAAGCTATGATTACCCACAAATAACGGTACTTCCTCTTTTTTTATATTTGGTATGCAAAATGATTAATTCAGCATTATTTTCATTGCAGCATGCACATGCACACACCCATAATTATACAATAACGAAATTGTAAAATATATAATATATTCTGTAGTGTTTGTAAAAATGGCAGACGTTGTGCACTCCAGAAAAACTAGAATGTGTTCGAGTGGTTGTGGTAGATCACGCGCTGATAACGGAAGAAGTTAAGTAACATAATGGTGGATGATAATTCCAAGAGATATTTGCTTATTGCAAATATTTCTGGATAAAAGATGTTACCTGATTGGACAAGGATTAATTGCTACAGTTATCAGCAAGCAATAAAAGACGGTGTAACAACTACGCAGGGGAAGGCAGTTATTAGCAGCCATGTTGGGAGAACATCGGGCAGTGTAACATCGGGAGTAGTAGAGAGTAGTCACGCAGTAGCAAGTTGCAGACCATGCATTTGGAGAGCATCTGTTTGCAGACCATTCATTGGAGAGCAGTCGGTGCAGACCATTTCTTGGAGAGCATCCGTGGCTGAGCTTCATTGCAGACCAATTCATTGGAGAGCTTCATGGCAGACCAATGCGTTTGGAGAGCTTCATTGGAAAAGAACAGCATGGGAATTGTATAACGTTATTTGCTGACCGCACAGTATGACTTGCAGTTTTAACCTTGGCACAGTCGTAAGTGCGGATATTACATATTCTATATTCGGTCATAAATACTTCCAATAGCTGTATATCTTCTCCTTTTTTGATTTAGTTTAAAAATCACACTGAACATTCTGTATAGATTTGTTATATGCCATCTAACGGAGAGACAGGTGTTAGCAAAAAATGTTATCTTACTGCTACGCCCAGATGAAATTACTTTGTTTTGGACTGGTCTTATAAATTCATCTGCCTTAACAAGTATCAGAAAAACAGTAATGTGAATCTGGTTCCATTATGTGAAACCAAAGTTTTTGGAAGACCATGATAGAAAAAATTTTTTTTTTCAATTGCTTCCTCAAAGCTGGTATTTTTAATTAACTGATATTCAGCTCACCTTGAATACAAATCCACAACTATTAAAAATAAGTGCCCATTAAACAGATCTGTGAAATTTATGTGAATGCATTGCAATGACTTTTATGCTTTTGGACATGCCTGAAAAGTTTTAATAGGAAGTCTTGCACACGATTGGCATTTAACATATTTCTTAATAAAATTTTTGATATTGAGATTGATGTTTGATGTAGCTATGAGCAACAACACCTTTGCTCTTATTATCCCTGGGTGTCTCATGCAATAGTCTTAAAATTTTATTTCTTCCTTAACTATGACATGATCAACCATCAGTATGTCACACATTGACAGCTTCTCATAGATGTTCCACAATTTTGTATGTAGAAATATTTTTAATTTTATTCACTCAGCCTTTTGGATTTGATTTATTATCCAATGATATCCATTATCTTCTTTCATCCAATTAGCTATTATAAACTGTTCAAAACTTCTGATTTTAAATTATAATTAATCTTGATTTCTTTACTATCATTCACTGTTTTATCAGGCACATGTGTTAGAACATCCGCATGACTAATTTGCTGTTCCTTTCAGTATTCACTCAAGTTGCCTATCCATCCTAAGCATGGGAGTCCTAAGATGTTTAGGAATTTGATGATTGTTAGCTAAGATATCAGTAAAGGCTTAGCGTCTATTATTATATTGAAAGAATGTCTGTATAATTATAAATGAAACATATGGACTCTGAACAGTATGGCCCAGTACCATTTTGTTCAATTGACTGAAATTACTTTCTGCTATAGACGTAGTATGGTACACATACTCAATGAGCCTTTCCCCCTATGTACATGATGACACAGTTCTGCACCCACTCCAAACTTCAAAGCACTAATCTATGCAGGACAAATATAACCAAGCAAACATCCATGACAGAATAAGAACCTACAATCTTGATTGCATATGTGTATTCTGACGTGAATGTTTAACTGGTTATTTGCACTGTATGATTTAGTGCATTGGTAGAGTGTCAAACTATGAATCAGACACTAGAGTGTAAGATCATTGGATTGATTCTGATTCTTCTGGGGCTCAATATTCTTATGAATTCTTGAGCAGTAAGGCCATCCGATTAATTATTTTATTTGAACTAAAATGATACTCCTCATCATATTTACTTGTTTATTTATAATTTGTTTAAACTTCAAACACTTTTTAGCAAAACTCTTTATTTGTACATACACAGACACCTACGTTTCGACTGACCTGCAGTCTTCTTCAGAGCAAGTCTATTTGGATCTTCCAAATGAAAATAAAAATTCGTTTTTAGTCGAAACCTAGGTGTCTGTGTATGTACAAATAAAGAGTTTTGCTAAAAAGGGTTTGAAGTTTGGACAAATTATATTTATAGGATATTACGGCAAACATAAAAAAAAGTGTGATTTTGGTAATATTTACTTGTTTATTTATTAAAATTGTCATTAAACACATATATGAGTTATTTATTGATATAGCGCTATGTTTTAATCTGTAACATTTCTAATGATTCTTAAAATTTGTTATTGTAATTTTTATTAATATAGCGATCCCAAACTATCAGAAACAAGTACAATTATTTTAATGATGAATTTGTGTTGAATAACGACTAAAATAATTGTGCGCATGCTCCTAAAAATGCGAGCTAGTTTGGGATATTTGTACACAGAAACTTTATATTTTTTGTGAAATATCATTTTTCACACATATCCATTACTCTAACAATAAATTCAGGTTTATTATAGACAAAATAAAGCATGTTTATAATCCGTTTGTGCATAAGTAATAGAAATACAAGTTTTATCTTTAAAAGCTTACAATATGAGAATGCGCACACAAGTGATGTGTGTTCACGTGACATAGTTTTGTTTACTGGGAGACAAAACGCACCGAACCGCTGTTAAATTATTTGAATCCTTCCACTGATTGACTAGTTATATAACCACACAAAATAATTGAATTTAAGAAACTATCTTTAAAATCAACTTTACATTAGTTTAGAATTTTGTTTTCTTATTATTTAATTGTTTTTTGTTTAAATTTAAAAAAATCATTTCAAAAGTAATGGCATTCAAACATTTAATTAAATAATTTATATTTAAAAGAATTTAAGCAATCCAATATTGTTTTACCTATACTTAACTCTTAAAAGAATTTACATGGACACATGCAGCTTGATTGCAAATAGACGGGATTTGAATACAGACTTTCAAACACCCTTTAAATATCCACACTGTCTTATACCATTGATATACATATAGTAAGTAATCACCAATAGACGTATTTCGTGCTAAACCAGCATCAGTTGATCCAGATCATCATCTTCCACATACATATATCATCAGTGCTCAACAATAATATTGGCATCAGCGTAGGATTTGGGCATTCCATCATCAAATTTCTAATGATATGGATGGCTGAAGAGTTGGAGGTTGGAGTAAATTGAAACCTGTCTCATAAAGTATGAAGATTTGCTATCTTTATATAAACTGAGCACTGATTATATATGTGTGGGAGATCTGGATCAACTGATGAGTGCTGTTTCAGCACGAAATACGAATATTGGTGATTATTTATCTTTTCTACATGTGTGTGGTCATGTGTATCAGTGGTATAGGATAGTGTGGATAGTTGAAGGGTGCTTGAAATTCTGTGTTCCAAATCCCATATGTTTACTATCGATTCAACTAAATCTAACTTCAAATGTCTATAAATTATTTTCACTTTAAATATAACTGAAAAACAGAATGATTTTAAATACATGTATTCTTCTATCGTTTTAAACCCCAATTAATAATGTCGTATAAAACAATACTTAAAGTATACTTATTTGAAAACACAAGCAAAAGGCATATAATTAAATAAAGTATCAACAGATGTGCGGACTTAACAATTATCTTTACATATTATATTCGAACTACTCTGTAGTGCAAATATTTTTCAATTTTTTAAATGCCCCTCCCCTTCCTCATTTTATATCAGCAATTATCTACTAGTATAAAAATTTCAGACGACTCTCTCATACTACATTTACTTTGCTTTTCAAGTAAGTTAGAGATAGTAAATACCCAGATCTCTCCTTTCACCTTAATAACCCAATATTTTTCAAATACAACACTCACAAAGGACTAGTTTTTATCCAATTTTAACAGCTTGTGGAAAGTATTTTCGATTTTTTTGTTAGGGCATCCCTCATCACAAACTTCATTATATTACGATTTTTCACCGGTGTAAAAATGCCAAATTACCATAAGGACTTAAAAGAGAGCTCATTAAAATTAAATTTTCAGAAATTTTAAAGACAAACTTTAAATATTTTAAAATCATAACTTCTTAGTTATTCTAATATATTTATTATACAAAGATAGACCAATAGTTAATTTTATTGGAGACCTAAACTGAAAAGAAACTGATGAGTTATGGTGTAGGAGCCTTTAATTGTAATTCTTAATTTTACTATTATATACTGCACAGTGCATATTTTATTATTACAAATGCATGAGGTTATTTATGTCTATTGTATTATATGTTGAAATAACAATATAATGCATGTATCTTTTTCTAAATCTACATTCAGTGATGACCGTAAGTTCAAATCACATTCATTGACTGCCATGTTAATAGCTTGAAATTAGCTAGTACGAGTATATTTGCGTCATAAAATTTGGCAAATATTATAAATCAGGGATTAATTTATTATTTTGTTGTATGATAATTGATATTTTTTGATAAATTGGATAATTGAAGCATAGGCTTGTTATAAAAGTTGGTAATTAAATCTGCAAAAAATAGCCAATCAGAATACTTATCTACTAAAGCTGCTGTGAAGTATCATATATGTATTAGTCACATGATAACTTTCTAACCTTGCAATCTCATGAAATAATTTCTGCATAGGATCTTCTGACAAGCTTAATCCATCAATTTTAATAAATGATGACAAGTAACTTTATTTAGTACAAAAGGACAATCTATAACTTATTTAACTGAAGTAAATAAATACATATTTACAAAACGAATCAAATTATTTACAAAAATGATGAGAACTAACCTTATTTTGTACAAAATAATGATCAATAACTTTATTTACTGAAAATAAATGAACATATATTTACGTTGGTTTTGTATTCCAGCAGCTCACAAGTTATCACTTTTGTAGGATTTTGGGGGAGAATAACTTGCTACATGCACAAACTTCTTGCAGATAATTATTCCAGTCTATGATTATCTTTCAAAAGTAGTGAACTGCAACCTCCTGGTAGTGGGCAGTTCCCAAATTTTAATCATTTTGATGGATAAAAAAGTTATTAAAAAAATTGAGTGTCAACAGGAATTAAAGCTGGACAGTAAATCACATGTGCACCTTACTTTTGCCAGGTGATCGATTAGTCATTCCATTGAAATCACATCATATTTTAAATTGTAAACTAGCAGCAAAATCAACATTTCAAATAACAACTTTCTCCTGATTGAAATATTATCTAATATTCACATAAAAAATGAATTATTTTTATTTTTACAGCATTGTAAATGTGTTTAATTTGGTCTTTATTTAGATATTTGTTTGTGTCATTTTTTAAAGCTAAAATTAATGTTAATCCTAAAATTATAAAACATTTTCTTTTATTCTACATAGTTTTATGTAAGCGTGATTAATCAATGAATGGCAGATGGTAATGTTAATCAGATTAATTTCTGGCTATTGAATCACATCACCCCCCCCCACACACACACACACACACACTCTTCCTTATTTTTATGCTATGTTTTAAACTATGCTAAAAATTCATTATCAGTCTCTAATAAATAAATAAAAAACAAAAGGTGATGAGGGACGGGGAAACCCTACAATCTTAATTATATAAACATTTTTGATAATATAAATATAAAAAAATATTTACATACATATTTAGTCATTATATGATATTAGTTCTTATAAAACTAATTGTATGGTCAATTGCTCCAAGGGTAGGCTCGAAGGACAGTTGTTAAACAATCAATACCTGTTTGCATGTTGATTCAAAAATTTAGGATTTTGAATTCGTCACTCTTATTCCGAAATAAACGGTACAAGCAATTTACTTTGTTTTAACCAAAACTGGTTTGTATTTAAGATTATAATTAGATTTTTTAAAAATTGATATTTATAATTACTCTGTAGTACAATGTAATTTTTTATTATTGTTAATAAAAAAAAAGTTTAAATGCTTATTTTACATCAACGTATTTCGCCACATGATCATCATTTCTTATGCTTGCTCATAGCTGTTATTAAAACAGGCAAAACTCTCCATACAGTAGTGCCACTCAGTGCAAGCCAGAGTAATCAATGGATGCCAGAAGGCACTAGATAGTGATTTAATGCACAAACCTTCTGGCATCCATTGATTACTCTGGCTTGCACTGAGTGACACTACTGTATGGAGAGTTATACTTTTTTAATAAAGTATTCCGTTTTGTGGATCTACTCACAGAGAGAAATATAGTCTTTTTTAAAAAGTCATATTGGTACAAACATAATTTCTGAATTATCTCTAGTGAAAAGTCAATCCAAAAATCATTAAAGATACTGCTCGAAACAGTTCAAGAACTCATTTTTTAAATAAATAATATTTATTCATCTAGATTCGAACTGGAGTTAGCACGATATCTCTTTAACTAATATTTCAGAGATCCACTAAAGAACAAAGATTAAAAAATAAAAGCACACCCCTCAACTAATATTTTAGAGGCTTGCTAAAGAGCGATGGTTAAAATAATAAATAAAACTATGCGCGTGCACACACATTTATAAAAAAAACAAAGTTAAAATAAATAAAGACCACACTCGCACATGCACACACCAATAAAGAAAGCTGTTCATTTGGATGTTTTACTATAATAGTTCAAATTTTATTAGAAAATTAACAAAGTCTTAAGAAATGAAATCGGATTTTATTCAATTTTGAAAAAAAAAAATCGTTTTATTGAATTGTTGACAAATTATTCAATGATGCAAGTTACTTCAACAGCTTTCTGAAATAAAACAGTGAAGGAGAAGACGTTACTTATCAGATGTGCCAACTTCCAAATGATGAGAATGAGAGGTTTTTCTTTTCTGAAATATACTCCAGCTAAAAACAGATACTTATTTAGCAATCAATAATTGAATGTCAGAATTAGACGACTGAAGGGGGCTAAACATATTTCTAGGTGAGATGATAATAGATGGTAGTTAAAATTTTATCACAAGAGATTGTAAAACACCTAGAAAAAGACTGTGTGTGAGATAGGTGGGTGAAATAAGGAAACTTGTTCGTGGGTTGTGGATAATAGAGACTAAGAGTTCAGAGAAATTGAATTAAACTTGGAGAGACCTTCATCCGGCTGTAAATAGGTAATGATTAAAAATGATAATAACATAAATTGAGTATTTAATATAACTAAATTTTAAAGAATTCAAATTGACTTGAAAAAAATGTTTATGTTTCTATGTGTTCAAACTCTAGTTATATGCATGGCAAATGGAGGCAATAATCCTTAGAAGATTTTTCTGTTTATAAAAAAAAAAAAAATTGAGCTCAGACTTTCACATGATCTTCAACTATCCATACTATCTCGTATCACTGATACTCTTGACCACGTATATGTCTAAAAGATAAATAATCACCAATAGATGTATTTCATGCTAAACCAGCACTCGTTAGTTCGTCCAGATTATTATCTCTACACACATATACAATAAGTGCTCAGATTAATATTAAGATAGCCAATCTTCATACGTTAATGGACAGGCTTCAATCCACTCCACCCTCCAACTCTTCTGCCATTCATCCTATTGAACATCTGATGATGGAACACTCAAAGGCCACACTGACGAGAATGTCGGCATCAGTGTGGGCCTTGAGCACTCCATCATCAGATTGTCAATAGGATTGATGGCTGAGGAGTTGGAGGGTGGAGTGGATTGAATCCTGTCTATTAAAATATGAAGATTGGCTATCTTAATATAAATCTGAGCACTTATTGTATATATGTGTAGAGATGATAATTTGGACCAACTGACGAGTGCTGGTTTAGCATGAAATACGTTTGTTAAGTGATTATTTATTTTTTGGACATACGTTTGGTCAAGTATATCAGTCGTATGAGATAGTGTGGAGAGGTGAGAGTCGTGTGAAAGTCTGAGCTGAAAAATACCCTATATATTACATTGTTTGTACAGATATATATATATATATATAACCTGTATGTTAGATATTAAATAAAAATTGTAAATACCACTTGGTAAATTCCTTTATTGTTGTTAATAAAGTTTTGTAAAAAATAATAGTTATTGAAAAAAAAAAAAGAACTAACATAATTATAGCAAACATACAGATATATATATATGAAAAATAAAAACAAGTTAGTCACGTAACCTGCTATCACTTGTTATTTATGATCAATAGATGGCGTCTTTACCAAAACCGCCGAAACAAGTGTAAAATATTTTTACATAAACGCAAAAGGAGTCAGAATTAACTACCTCTTTCATTTTGCTCACCTCCAGATCAGCTGATTTCAAGCTGGTTTGCTTTCGTCAGTGGAAGGATAGAGCTATAGAAACTAGGTCTAAAGACTGACTCTCAAGCGTTTATGCAAAACGTTTATATCAGTTTGCAAGCGTGAATTTTTCAGACCGGTAAAGTCTTCAAACTCAGCCTAGCAAGCTAGATATCTATATGGGTCTGATCTCAGTTCAGTTTCACCACATAGTCAAAGTCTCTGCAATATATATCATTGCAAGAAAACTTTAAAGGTACATTTATGAAAAATAAAAACAAGTTAGTCACGTAACCTGCTATCACTTGTTATTTATGATCAATAGATGGCGTCTTTACCAAAACCGCAGAAACAAGTGTAAAATATTTTTACATAAACGCAAAAGGAGTCAGAATTAACTACCTCTTTCATTTTGCTCACCTCCAGATCAGCTGATTTCAAGCTGGTTTGCTTTCGTCAGTGGAAGGATAGAGCTATAGAAACTAGGTCTAAAGACTGACTCTCAAGCGTTTATGCAAAACGTTTATATCAGTTTGCAAGCGTGAATTTTTCAGACCGGTAAAGTCTTCAAACTCAGCCTAGCAAGCTAGATATCTATATGGGTCTGATCTCAGTTCAGTTTCACCACATAGTCAAAGTCTCTGCAATATATATCATTGCAAGAAAACTTTAAAGGTACATTTATGAAAAATAAAAACAAGTTAGTCACGTAACCTGCTATCACTTGTTATTTATGATCAATAGATGGCGTCTTTACCAAAACCGCCGAAACAAGTGTAAAATATTTTTACATAAACGCAAAAGAGATCAGAATTAACTACCTCTTTCATTTTGCTCACCTCCAGATCAGCTGATTTCAAGCTGGTTTGCTTTCGTCAGTGGAAGGATAGAGCTATAGAAACTAGGTCTAAAGACTGACTCTCAAGCGTTTATGCAAAACGTTTATATCAGTTTGCAAGCGTGAATTTTTCAGACCGGTAAAGTCTTCAAACTCAGCCTAGCAAGCTAGATATCTATATGGGTCTGATCTCAGTTCAGTTTCACCACATAGTCAAAGTCTCTGCAATATATATCATTGCAAGAAAACTTTAAAGGTACATTTATGAAAAATAAAAACAAGTTAGTCACGTAACCTGCTATCACTTGTTATTTATGATCAATAGATGGCGTCTTTACCAAAACCGCCGAAACAAGTGTAAAATATTTTTACATAAACACAAAAGGAGTCAGAATTAACTACCTCTTTCATTTTGCTCACCTCCAGATCAGCTGATTTCAAGCTGGTTTGCTTTCGTCAGTGGAAGGATAGAGCTATAGAAACTGATAAGAAAATTGCTTGGAAAAGGGGTGTTACATTGAATAATTTATTAAATAATACAAAAGAAGTTTTTGATAGAAAGACTATTCCTGGTGTGGTATATTTTATTCCTTGTTTATTTTGTAAGAAGGTTTACATAGGTCAGAGTAGTTTGAGTTTAAATGAAAGAGTAAAGGTTCATAAAAGTAGAGTTAAAAATAGATATCTTAGTTCTGCTTTGTATGTCCATGAAAAAGATACAGGCCACACTATTGATTTTGATGAAGCTAAGGTTGTCTTCTTTGAGAGAAATGAAATCAAAAGAAGAATTAAAGAGTCTTTATTATTGAAAATTTATGATTCTGAAGCAATTAACTTATTTAAGAGTTCTTTTAATATTAAGGGTGGATGGGAAGTGAATGGATTTGTGGGTAGTTTTTAATAGTATATATAATGTGTGTTTTTTTTTGTAGTTTTTTACACTTGAGAAGTCTGCTTGTAGCAGTGAAACCTTAGGTTGTGTTTTAATATTATTTTTATGCTGGTCTGGTTTAATTTTAGATTTGGGGTAGTTTTGATTTTATATATATATATATATATATATTATAATAGTAACTTACAGTTGTTATTATTAGTCTAGCGTGTTTTATCTCTTGTGAAATTATTTATAAATATAAATTTTTATTTGACTATTTTATTATGTAACATATATGTACTATTTATATATACATTTAAGTTTTAAATAATATATACCTTAAGCTTTTGAGTAAAATGCCAGATTTGAAGTTAAGAATAAATACTTATATAATTTTTTTATTTTATTATTAAATCTTAATGTCAGTGGAACAATTGATAGTTGAATTAAACATGAACTTATATAACACACGAGCAGATTCGTTCGTGCTCTGGAAAATAAAAAAAAACGAAAGAAAAAGAAAATCTTTTCTCTTTAAAAATATCATTTTTCTTCTATCAATACTACTATTTAGCGATTGGAATTTAAATATTAACTTTTTCAAATTAAAATAATTTGTGGATTCAAAGTCTGCAAGGAAAATATATTTAATTTTCTACTTAATCTTAAAGGAATAGCAATATAAAGGAAAAGAACGTCTGTTTAAGTTTTGAAACTACGTTGTTTTAACTCTTCCATTATTCTTCGGATATATATAAATTTAAGATAATTATATATATTAAGGATAAAACAATGTGCACTGAGTAGTACACTCATTATATCGTAAAAGGTTTCGAAACCAACCTTGCATGCTATTTTAAAATATTTTGAAATATTGAATATATAGAACGTCTAGTGATAATAGAGAAATGAAGATTAAGAACATCTACATTCGAAGAATATTTATTTTATTTCACATTAATCCGGTCATTGGATGTTATTAACAGTTTATCGTTTAAGGATAAATGGAATCATCATTGTACAAATGGATTGGTGATATGCTTCGTAAGAGATCTTCATTGGGATGATGAACTATAGACTTCAATATCTACTCTCAACTCTCTTATAACTAAGTTTCCTTTATTATTTATTTACATATATTATAATAATGCTTATATTATTTTAATATGTTTATTATTATTATTATTATCTTTATTTCAAATTTGGCATCGCATCATATATATCTTAAAAGGAAAATTATATTTATTATTAAATATAATTAATTGAAAGCTTAACATAATTCATTAAATTAGATGAGGGATATAAAAAATAGTTATTATTTGACAGATATCTTAAACAGGATTGTATTGTGTTTACTACGTAATATTGTAAACGTTTAATGTATTTTTATTTATTAAAAATACATATAATATATAAGTTATACAATGGCAAATAATACTTATATATGGGTAATTGTGAAGCATATAAATAAGAACGGTAAATAAATTAATAAGTTACATAAATTATTAATTTTTGAACCCAGATATTGTTTTTATATATCTGTTAATTTAAGCTATTTTCTTTAATTTTTGAAAGTTTATTATAGTATTGAGTTTTATCATAGGGTATTAAATAAAAAAATATCATTTATTAATATTCTTTTAAAATGATAAAATTCATCCGTATTTATTTATTAATATTTTATTATCTATTCTATTATATTTTTTATTGTTTATTAAATATTGATTTGTTAACGTGATCTCTTTGTCTAATCATTATTGAATTATATTATATATATGCTAGTATTATAAATGTCATATGAATAATAGTTATAATTAATGCTTATATAGAGGCATATGAAATAACTTGTTTTTGAAATTATTCCTGAAAAGAGCTGATTGCAAATTCTCCGTGAGTTTAAATATCGTGGCATAATGGTGACTGAAAGAGGGATGAAAGATGGATGTCCTGGTCTAAATTGTATTTAAACTTATTTAAAGATTAATGAGCTAGCATAATAGAGGTATATATAATCATGGACTTGGTATTTCATCGATTCATTTCTAGCATTCTACTTGAAGACCCAAAGTCCGATTGTAGTGAAATGCGTATCCTCTTTCTAAGGAATTTAATCATCTCTTTATATTTAACAAGACCAACTTAGATTTTAAATATAATCCATTCTGTTATATTTGGCGAACCTAACTATGAAGCATTAAGTTAATGATTTCTAAACATTAAATATAATTGATTATATTACAATTAATACATCAACTGGGATGATTAAATGCCGTTCCGTTATATTTGATGCCTCAACTAAGGCTATCAAATAGGCTGTCCCGTTATATCTGGCGCAACAACTAGGGCTCGAAATAAGCTAATTAGGGCTTGAAATACCCCACATACCTGAGAGATGTGTAGTATATTTATTGATATGAGATGTATAGTTTAAAGAAAATTTTCATTTGAGATCATATAAAGATACATTCCGTTATATCTGGCGACCCAAACGTTAAGGGCTTCGATTAATTAAATCTCATACCCTGTAGACTGCGTTTTATCTGGTGTGCGACGTTTTAGGCATTGAATCTATAATTTCGATTCATTATATATGGTATTTATAATTGCAAGATTAATATAAAAAAAAAAAATGGTAATATATATAATATGATTTAGACAGATCAATATTTGAATAACTAATTATTAAATTATGTTTTAAACAAGAGTTGAGTGGGATAAAGTTTTATATAGACATAGACGTTTAAAAATATACACATATATTATTAGAACATCATAAGTATATATAAATAGCATGGGGTGGTAGAGAACTTTACGATATAATATTTTGGTTATAAAAATATATATACACTTAAGTAATATTTGAATTAAGTTAAAATTTGTTATGCTGCGAAGTGGGAAAATGTATTCAAACAAAGATATTAAATGCTCTAGTCAAATGCAAGATGATTTGCAAAGTGAACTAAATGATGATAATATTATTATTGAACAATCATCATTAGTACAAGCACCTGGGGGTTCTACAACCATAATTGAATACCCTCAACAAACACCGAGTTTAGATCAAGTGTTATCTCAAACACAAAATATAGTTGATGAAGGTTTAAATCAATCATCTACAATTGAGATTAATCAATCATCTAATGTTGGTACAATTCAGCAAATGTTACAAATGTTTATGAATAAATTAGATGATTTAAAAAATAACTTGAATAAAAAAATGGATGATAATAGTACTAGTTTTAGAAGTGATATGTGTAACTTAAAAAGTGATTTGAATCAAAAATTGGATGATAATATTAATAGTTTAAAAAGTGATTTGAATCAAAAATTGGATGATAATATTAATAGTTTAAAAAGTGATTTGAATCAAAAATTGGATAATAATAGTAAAAAATTAGATAGTTTAAAAAATGATTTGAAGGTTGAAATAACAGGAATTGAAAATAAACTATCTACAAAAATCCAACAATTAAATTTAAATGTGGATAATGTTAAAAAAGATAACATAGAAATTAAACAAGCATTAAATGATTTAAAGAATGAAATTGATGAAAATAATTCAAAATGTCAACAACGGTTTAGTGAGTTCCAAGGTGACATAATAGATAGATTAAATGTTAAATGTGATGAAATGTATAAAAATCAAGGAATTTTTAGGGATCAAGTAAAAGAAGAACAAAATAAAATACGGAATGAAATCCAAGTAGATAGACAACAAACACAAGCAAGAATAGATCAACTATCTACTAAACATAATAATGAGGTAGAATCTCAGAATAATGTATTGGAGACTATTGATCATCAACTTAAAACTTTAGAAAATAAAATGAATTCAATAGAAATTAATACAAATATAGACAAAAATGTATTGGAAAAATTAAGGAAAGATACTACTGAAACTTGGAATAGAGTAAATAAAATAAAGGAATCAACTGATAGTAGATTTTTGGTTATTGAAACACAGATATGTAAAAGAACACCAACTATAGAAATGCATCAGGTTGAAAATAATGTAAATACTTATAGTCATAATCAAGAACAAAATCATGGTGAAAATCATTTCGAGGTCATTCAAAAAGATCCACAACAAGTAATTGACTCTGGTGATAGATCAAATTTTCAGTATCATATAATGCCTGAAGTTGAAAATTATCCTAGTAATTTTGAATTAGAAGGGTTAAACTTAAATACTTATAGGATTAATCATGAAAATCAAACATCAACTTCTCAGTTGAATGTTTTAGAAAAACAAAAGGTATACAACCATTCAATACCAAGTAGTACAATTAACCAATTTGTTAGGTTAAAAATATTCAAAGGATCTCATAATGAATCTCCGATAGAACATATTAGAAGCCTTAATCTTTATTTTTCTGTTAACCATAGTTTATCAGAAGGAGAAAAAGTGATCGTTGCATATAGTCACTTACAAGGAGATGCATTGATATGGTGGGAGTCTTTATCACAAACTCCATCTACTTATATGGAATATCAAGAGCTATTAATTAAAAATTTTTGGAATAGAGATAAACAAGAGGCTTTATTGTACCAAATATTCCAAGATAAGTATAAACAGACACCTGGAGAAACCTTGACCAAATTCTTTCGCAGTCAAATAACAAAATTAAGAACACTTAATACTTATCATTTAAGTGAAGGCGAAATGATTAGAATAATAAAAAGAAATTTACCACTTAAAATAGAACAATCATTATTGTGTACCAATATAACAAAAATAGAACAAATAGCAGAACTTTTAAATAGTATTGATATGAATCAAACCAATTTATCAATTAGATTACCTGATAAAAAAAAGGAGGAAGCTTCAATCAATACAATATTTTATAATAGAAGGAAAAATAATAGAAATACCAATTATTGGAAGGGAAAAACATCTCAAAGGAATATACCTTATGACCCCTCTCCCAAAATAAATCGTGATAATTTAAATAAAGTAAAAATAACTTCTTCTAATAATCCAAGAAATTTCCCAAAACCGGGATGTAGTAAGGATATATCTATAGATTCACATAAAACAAACTAAAAGGGTACTTGAGGAAATGTTCCTCACCTCAAGAAACCAAATACCCAATGAGGAACTTGAATCAATCTTTTACACGAGAAATCACTAACATGATGTGTTCATGGGAAGATAAAACACCAAATTTTGTTTTACAAAGTTGCCCTATGATAGAAGTTTTGTTTGAGAGCTTGCTGGTTAAGGCATTATTAGATTCTGGTAGCCAAATTTCTGTGATATCAGAGACATTTTACCAAAAGATTTTAGCAATAAATCCTAATATCAAAATTTTACCACTGAAATCTATGCAGGTTACCATGGCTAACAGTAGAAAAGCTAAGTTAATCCAAAAACAAATTTGGGTTGAGATTAAAATCGGCCAAACAACTCTCTATCATGTATTTTTAATTTTGAATGGTTTGATTCATAATGTTATTTTAGGGGCAGACTTCCTACATTTGAACACTTGTGTAATTGATTTCTGTAATAAAACAGTTAAAATTAATGATGAAGTCTTAGAGATGACATTGCTTCCAAGATATGATCAAATTGAAGTTGACTCTATAACATCTAGCATTCCAGAAACACTTTTAGAGAGTAAACTCGCAGAATCCAACTTGCTTGGAAGTGATGATATATTAAAATTACGATTTGTTATAAGAGAATTTAATTCTATTTTCTCAGACATACCAGGAGTGATAAAGGGATTCCAACAGAGAATTAGATTAATTCATGATCAACCATTTCAATCTAAATCATATCCTATTCCATACCAATATCGGGAAGATATATCTAAGCAAATTAATAAAATGCTGGATTGGGAAATCATTTCCAAATGCTCTTCACCTTACTGTAATCCAGTAGTAACTGTGAAGAAGAAAGATGGGTCGATGAGATTTTGTTTGGATGCTAGACAACTAAACAAAATTACTGTCCCAGACAGAAATATACCACCGCCCATACATGACTTATTCATGAAATTTGGAAATAAGAAGGTATTTTCTACTTTCGATTTAACCTCCAGCTATTGGCAGATTGAACTTCATCCAGAAGATCGCCAATATACTGCTTTCCGTTATGAGGGTTTTACATACCAATTTAATAGGATGCCATTTGGATTGATAAATAGTGGTGCAGGTCTAATCAGATGTTTAGATAAGACTTTATCTCCTGAGGTAAAACAAATCATAATTATTTATGTGGATGATGTAATTATTGCATCCACCACAGTTGAAGAACACCTTCAACATTTATCTATATTTTTTAAAGAGTGTTTTCTGAAAGGTATAAAAATTAACTTCAAGAAGAGTACTTTAGTTTCCAACCAAGTAGTCTTCTTAGGTCATATTGTTGGTTGCAATGGGATAAGACCTCATCCAGAGAAGATCTCTGCCATTCAAAACTTTCCTAAACCATCTACCCGAAAACAAATTAGATCATTTTTAGGTCTATGTAATTTTTACAACCGTTTCTATCAGAAGTTCTCAGACCACATGGAACCGTTGCTAAAATTGATTAGAAAAGATGAACGTTGGAAATGGACTGAAGAACAAGACCGTGCATTTGAGAATATTAAAACAGGGTTTTTAAAGTTAACTATGTTAGCTTTCCCTGATTTTAATAAACCATTCATTGTTCAAACAGATAGTAGTGGTTTTGGATTAGGGGTAACACTGTCCCAAATCCAAGAGGATGGCCAACCAGGTGTCCTCTACTTTATAAGCCGGCTCTTGAAAGGTCCAGAAATAAATTACACGGTTACAGAGAAGGAAGCACTAGCAATAGTCTGGGCTTTCCAAAAATTTCGACAAATGCTACTCGGATCAGAGGTGATAGTGATCACTGATCACAAAAGCCTTGAATTCCTGAATCATAGTTATCTGACTAATAGTCGTCTAGTTAGATGGAGTTTACTACTACAGGAATTTAATTACACTGTGCATTATTGCAAAGGATCCGAGAATATCGTGGCTGATGTGCTTAGTCGAAATCCATGTAGGTCAGAACAAAATCATTTGATGGTAGACAACGCCTACATTACAAATGTCAATGTGATGGCTGATAGTAATGTAGAGAACGAGTTGGAAAACTTACAAGAAATACAATTTAATGACCCAGAATTAAACCCAATTATAAAAGTTTTATTAGGGGAGGAAGTTTTGGATGCACCTAAAGATCTTAACCATTTTAAATTAGAACAACAGGTCTTACTATATAAAGTGAATGATAATGTTGATGAGTGGAGGACAATAATACCAAAGTCTTTACGTGACCCACTCATAAAATACGTACACTGTCTATACGGGCATTATGGTGCTCATAAGACAGAACATACCCTTAAGAATTGGTTTTACTGGCCAAAAATGTATAAAGACATCTTGAAATCACTCCAAGATTGTCTAATTTGCTTAAGAGCTAAATCAGTAAACCAAAATTATATTAATTCAATTAATTCTATCATTCCAGAAAGACCAAACGAGATCTTAGCAATTGACTATTATGGGCCTTTGCCTCCATTTAACAAACAAAAATATTTATTAGTCACTTATGATCTCTTTTCCAAATATGTTGCTGCTTACCCGATACCCCAAGCCAATACTAAACATACAATCAAAGTATTGAGTACTCTCCAATTTCCAATGATAGGAAAACCAAAAACCATACTAACTGATCATGGTACACCTTTTCTATCTAGGGAATGGAAGAAATGGGTAGACATATCAAAAATAAAACATGTGCTAATCTCTATTAGGAATCCACAATCAAATCCATGCGAACGTATTATGCGGGAGCTTGGACGTTTGTTTAGGACCTATTTAGAAGAGGAGCACAAGGGTTGGGTAAAGCAGACAAAACGTGTAGTAGACTATATCAATTGGAGTTTAAATGAATCTACAGGATTCTCACCCATCCGACTACACTTTCATCAAATTATACCTATATTATTTAAAAAATATAAACCTATTATTAATGAACCCAAAATAAATGGAGAAAATGATATTTTACAAGCTCATAAACAACTTGTTAAAATGGCAAATAATAGAAGTCAAAATAAAAAAAAATGTATTTATGAATTTAAAATCGGAGATAAAGTTTTGATAAAGACTTTCCATCCCAGCAAACCATTGGAGAATAAATACCATAAATTCTTCAATACATATGAAGGACCTTATACTATCGTTAAAAGGGCTGGTCCAAATGCATTTTGGATTAACCAAGAAGGAGAGATTCGTGGTACATACAATTCACGAATTTTAAAACCATATTTTGGCTGCTTATAATGTTTTATAAAGAAATGAGGTGAAGACCAAGATAAGAATTGGGCAGTGTAAACCATACGGTTGTATAAAAAAATAATAATAATAGTGATCAATGTAAAGAGAAGTATAGTTAAAAACATTAGCTTTGGTGAGGGTATTCTTTAATGCCTTAAAATAATTAAAACCATAGAGTCAATTCATATTTATAGATGGATACTCTAGTATTTATTTAGTCCTTTTCAAATGCATAAGTCTTAAAGAAGCAGGAATAAGGCTAGTAAATATATTTGTGGTCCAAGAAGGAAACACATTATTTTTTTTTTTTTTTTTTTTTAAAAAAAAAATATATATATATATTAACCCATCAAAGTCCTTAATTTTTTTTTTTTTTTTTTGATCATTATCACAAAAATAAAATAGCCCAAGTATTAGGAAGATATAACAGTTTAAAAAAAAAAATGCAACCCTTCATAAAATCCAACTATAAATGCAATTAAACTATAAGAATATACTAAAATAGTTGTGTTTAAAATTTTAACTTAAATTAAAATTTTAAATTTCCTAAGGGAAGGGGAAATATAATAGTAACTTACAGTTATTATTATTAGTCTAGCGTGTTTTATCTCTTGTGAAATTATTTATAAATATAAATTTTTATTTGACTATTTTATTATGTAACATATATGTACTATTTATATATACATTTAAGTTTTAAATAATATATACCTTAAGCTTTTGAGTAAAATGCCAGATTTGAAGTTAAGAATAAATACTTATATATTTTTTTATTTTATTATTAAATCTTAATGTCAGTGGAACAATTGATAGTTGAATTAAACATGAACTTATATAACACACGAGCAGATTCGTTCGTGCTCTGGAAAATAAAAAAAAACGAAAGAAAAAGAAAATCTTTTCTCTTTAAAAATAGCATTTTTCTTCTATCAATACTACTATTTAGCGATTGGAATTTAAATATTAACTTTTTCAAATTAAAATAATTTGTGGATTCAAAGTCTGCAAGGAAAATATATTTAATTTTCTACTTAATCTTAAAGGAATAGCAATATAAAGGAAAAGAACGTCTGTTTAAGTTTTGAAACTACGTTGTTTTAACTCTTCCATTATTCTTCGGATATATATAAATTTAAGATAATTATATATATTAAGGATAAAACAATGTGCACTGAGTAGTACACTCATTATATCGTAAAAGGTTTCGAAACCAACCTTGCATGCTATTTTAAAATATTTTGAAATATTGAATATATAGAACGTCTAGTGATAATAGAGAAATGAAGATTAAGAACATCTACATTCGAAGAATATTTATTTTATTTCACATTAATCCGGTCATTGGATGTTATTAACAGTTTATCGTTTAAGGATAAATGGAATCATCATTGTACAAATGGATTGGTGATATGCTTAGTAAGAGATCTTCATTGGGATGATGAACTATAGACTTCAATATCTACTCTCAACTCTCTTATAACTAAGTTTCCTTTATTATTTATTTACATATATTATAATAATGCTTATATTATTTTAATATGTTTATTATTATTATTATTATCTTTATTTCAAATTTGGCATCGCATCATATATATCTTAAAAGGAAAATTATATTTATTATTAAATATAATTAATTGAAAGCTTAACATAATTCATTAAATTAGATGAGGGATATAAAAAATAGTTATTATTTGACAGATATCTTAAACAGGATTGTATTGTGTTTACTACGTAATATTGTAAACGTTTAATGTATTTTTATTTATTAAAAATACATATAATATATAAGTTATACAATGGCAAATAATACTTATATATGGGTAATTGTGAAGCATATAAATAAGAACGGTAAATAAATTAATAAGTTACATAAATTATTAATTTTTGAACCCAGATATTGTTTTTATATATCTGTTAATTTAAGCTATTTTCTTTAATTTTTGAAAGTTTATTATAGTATTGAGTTTTATCATAGGGTATTAAATAAAAAAATATCATTTATTAATATTCTTTTAAAATGATAAAATTCATCCGTATTTATTTATTAATATTTTATTATCTATTCTATTATATTTTTTATTGTTTATTAAATATTGATTTGTTAACGTGATCTCTTTGTCTAATCATTATTGAATTATATTATATATATGCTAGTATTATAAATGTCATATGAATAATAGTTATAATTAATGCTTATATAGAGGCATATGAAATAACTTGTTTTTGAAATTATTCCTGAAAAGAGCTGATTGCAAATTCTCCGTGAGTTTAAATATCGTGGCATAATGGTGACTGAAAGAGGGATGAAAGATGGATGTCCTGGTCTAAATTGTATTTAAACTTATTTAAAGATTAATGAGCTAGCATAATAGAGGTATATATAATCATGGACTTGGTATTTCATCGATTCATTTCTAGCATTCTACTTGAAGACCCAAAGTCCGATTGTAGTGAAATGCGTATCCTCTTTCTAAGGAATTTAATCATCTCTTTATATTTAACAAGACCAACTTAGATTTTAAATATAATCCATTCTGTTATATTTGGCGAACCTAACTATGAAGCATTAAGTTAATGATTTCTAAACATTAAATATAATTGATTATATTACAATTAATACATCAACTGGGATGATTAAATGCCGTTCCGTTATATTTGATGCCTCAACTAAGGCTATCAAATAGGCTGTCCCGTTATAATATATATATATATATATATATATATATATATATATATCATTTGTCATTTTTACATGTCTTTTGGTTATATGTTTTAGGAATGTGGCGGAATAGAAGTTTAATATAAATATATATGAAGTTAATGTATATCTAAAAAAGTGTGTATATGAAGTTAAGTTACAATATGAACGATGTAAGCCTTACTCACTTGGGGAAAAAAATGAAAGGATGTTTCAAAATGCAGTGGGTGTGACTTCGAGGCTGATGGATGTTTGTGATATGATTGATCTAAGACAGGGGTGGGCAAATAGTGTTCCAGGGGCTACCTGTGGCCCAACAAGTTTTTTGTGGCCCACCAAGACAGTCAGAAAAATCCACTTTGAAAAAGATTTCCTTTCCATATGCAACCGAAGATTCCTCTCTTATTTTCCACTAGGACAGCCATGTCAATACGTATGCAGTGTTCTGGTGGTTGATCTGGTTAATTTCAATTTTGTCTTTGCAGCAATAAATATATAAATTTCCAATTTTAGTGAAACCATGAACCCTCCAGAAAAACGTAAAATTGGTGATGAATGTCGTATGTTTAATGAAGAGTGGAATATATTTCTTTGGTAATACAGGGACTAAGGCAGTATCTTTATTATGTCATGAAAAAAATGTGCAACCCACCACTAACCTCCACTTCCACAAAGTGGCCCCCAACATGACTCTCCGCTTCTACAAAGTGGACCCTGAGCCAAAACAGTTGCCCACCCCTGATCTAAGAGATATACTGAAAAGAACAAAACTTGAAAATATATCTACATATGCATCAATTTACACATACATATAGTACATCTGTTTTTAAATAAGATGCTATAAGATAAATTAATAATTGACGATTATGCAGTAACATATAAAATGTATTGCTATCGAAAGTAATACAGCCAGGAGAAAATGCCTAGATTTAACTGCAATATATTGTCTTGCCATGTGTTTTTTTAAAATAAAAATCAACATTCAAATTCCACAATACTAATGGGAAATTCTGTTTATGTATGGCAATAAAGTGCATTAATACAAATATTCGAGGGTGGTCCTCTTTTTCCAGAAGCATCACTGAAGACAGACATCACATGCCTTAACATGTATAGGGACTGAAAACAGGAATGGCTACTTCCGAAGACATAATTATAAGGGGAATTTAAATTATAAATATTAAACAGGCAAAACTCTCCATACAGTATTGCTACTCAGTGCAAGCCAGAGTAATCAATGGATGCCAGAAGGCTTGTGCATAAAGCCAGAAACTAGTCTGGGGATATTGAATGAGTAGGCACGAGATGGGGATTTTATGCCCAACTTTCTGACATCCATTGATTACTCTGGCTTGCACTGAGTGGCACTACTGTATGGAGAGTTTTGCCTGTTTTAATAACAGCTATGAGCAAGCATAAGAAATGTTGATCATATGATGTTTATTGGCTTAAATTATAGGTACTTTGTTAGTTTTCTTTTCCTTTGTTCAATTCACTAAATATTAAAGTCATTTTTGTTTGTACTCAACTTTTTTATTATCCTGAAGGGTGTTGATAGTATTTAAAAGTCTTCCGTTCTATTAACTGGCTAGTTATTATTTTTAAAAACTAGTTTATTTTAGTACATACGATAATTTATAAACATATATATTAAGTAAAAAAAATTGTTTTATGGTTAAAATAAAAGCTAACAAGTTACATTTAAGAAATATATTCGTGCATTTTGCTAGTTATGATTGATTGTTTATGCATGAATCTTAACATAAGTACTTAAATGTATTCCTACATAGAAAAGAGGTCTTCATTCACGATGGGACAGTTGTGAATCCATATTTCATTTAAGTTATAGTGGATCCTATGAATTAAATAATCCCTGTTATTCACATTATAAATCTTATTTTTTTTAATTTATATTTTTAAATCTTGATAATATTGTTTCCATCAGTATTCATGGAACTGTCGAACAGAATAATAATGCTTGTTTTGGAAAATTTACATCTTACTAGCCATAAAAACCTCCGAATGAATAATGTAGTTCTTATTATCAGATTGACATCTATCAAAAATCGACGTTTAAGATTTTGCTAGTCAACGTTGTTAGCCGAGAGGTCATCGCAGCCGCCTTGCAAGCAAGTAGTTGGTTGCAGACGGTTGTGGGTTCGCGTCCCGGCCGATGCTATGACATATGAAAAAAAAAAAAGATTTTGCTTAATGAGTTATTGAAGATGATTAAATTTGATCTTAAGTTACTGAAAAAGAGAACAGTAGTTATTATTCTGAAGTCTGTTCCGCTTGTGTGATCTCCTTACTTTTATCTAAAATTGGCCTCTGAAAATTTTTTAAAGTTATATAATACCGTAGTTTCATCATAAATACACGAATCGTTCATACATGTATATATATAAATTTAAAGTACAGTTTGTAGATTTTTATTTAGATGAAAATCGACCCAAACTTATCGTCAATTGTTCTCTCCGATTAATTAATAAAACAACGGTTATTGCTCCAAACTAGATTATATAGTGATTTTACTTGTTAAAAGTATATATATAAATAAAATCAATATTTATTAATATTAGCTATCAATACTTTTAATTTAATTACAACATCAAAATTAATGTAGTTATTACAAATTTGAGACTTACTACAAAGAGTATTTTTTACTCTCTCCAGAGAGGCCTTGGGGAGAATAATAGTTATTTGAACCACAACTGCATTAAAAAGACATTAATTGAAAAACAAAGCAAAAAAGTATAAATTATCACGTATTGGAATTGTTTACAAGAAACATATTTGTCGTAATTAGTCTTATTAATTCAAAATTCTCACTAAGTTTTAAAGGTAAACAACTGAGGTGGGGGAGGGGGGCAAATTATGAAAAAATGTAAAAAAAAAATAATTATTTAACTTTAAACAAAAACTAATAATAATAATTATATGAACCATACTTTATCTATAATATAAATGAAGGGGGAAATATTTTGAAGATTATAATTAGAGTAAAATCATTAATTGTTGAAAAAGTTAAGAAAGTGTTGTGATGCACTGTGGCTTCTCCTTTTTCGGAGTCAGTAATCTCTCAGCTACAATGCTCAGAGAAACCTGTTAGCCATTTTACCTCCCCTTTTCATTCACCACCCCAAGTTTTTCCCATATTCTTCACAATCCTGCTCCATTCCATTTCCACAACATAATCTTTGTCAATTCTATGGTGGCCTTTATGTCTAAACCCTCCTTATCTTCCCCCAAACCCAGCATAAAAACCAAGAACCCACTTTCTATATAATCACTTTGTTTATATTTATTCTCCCACAATTTACATTTCTGCTTGCAGGCCTTTACATTCAATTAATAAATGTCTAATATTTTCTATGCCTTCCTTACATAACTTGCAGACTAACTCACCCATATTTTTCCATTTATGTGTATATTCCCTTATTGCTAAAGATCCTATTGTAGCATTAAAACAGTAAACTGCTTTCCTTGCTATTATCATAAATTAACTCACACCCAATGTTCTGTTTACTTCTATGCATATATAAACGTTTTACTCTCCAAACTATTTATCCATTTCTCCAAATCCCTATTTTTATTAATGCATCTATTCTTCTATCCCATTTTTTGCCACTATAACACTCAACAATTCTTTTAACACAATCATCCCATCTTTTGTATAAATATATTGACATAAATTCTTTATCCAAATTTTTGGCATACCATACTATATTTCTCACCCATCTTCTTGCCTATCCTTTACTCATAACTCCATTACTTGGCTATTCTCTTATTATCCATGAATTGCAATCTACCAAACATTTTCATTTTGCTTTTTGCATCTCATTTCTCCTTGAATAGGCTCCTTTGTCATCCACATATCTGTATCTAATGCATATCTTCCTACTTTTCTTTGTATCTTTCCTAAGTAATATAACACCCCTTTATTAACACATAACACATCATTACCATAAGTTAACCCTGCTATTGCCACTTCCTTTTATACAATTCTATCTATATCATATTTATTGTATGAAAACACTGTTAATTTCATTATCAGTCCCTTTCTTTTCTTTGCTTCATTTATCAATTTTTTCTCCCATTTATCCAAGCAATTCCCAAATAGTTATACCTATTCACCACATTTAATTTTATATCCCCCAATAAAAATATTTTCTCTTCTCTTTCTCCTGTATTTATCATCATTACTTTTGAATTTTCTTCCCTAAATTTAATCCTAATCTTTTTACCCACTCTTGCACACGTCTTCAGCATAACTTCCATATCTTTCCAACTTTCTGTGCACAATAAAATATCTGGAAATAAAAGACTCTATAATGTATATACTCCCTTGCCACTTATTAATGGTATCTCTATCCCTCTTCCTAGTCTTTCTATTGCTTTCTCCATTTCTATCAAATACAACAAAAATAAAATAAGTCATATAGGGCATTCTTGCTTTAATCCCACCCCATTTTTAATTTTAACTGATTCTATATTTCCTAATTGATATGTATAATAATTATTTTCATACAATTTTTTAATAAGCTCCACTAAAGCTCCATTCATTCCCAAATTTACTAAACTTACCCATAATCTATTTCTATTTACTCTATCATATGTTTTCTCTATATTTATAAATACCATATATAACTGTCTACCTGTAGTTCCTATTCATATCTAAAAGTTGTGTAACTATAAATAAACTATCTCCTATACACTTATCTAATTGAAAACTTCTTTGCATTTCTCCCACGATATTATTTTCTTGCATCCATTTTATGACCCTTCCAGCCACTCTATATGCGAAAACTTTATATAACACTAACTTACCATTATTGATCTATAATTGTTTAACTTTCTATGATCTCACCCTTTCCTTTAAATAGTAGCCTTACTTTTGTATTATTCTAGCTTTCTGGAAATTCTCTCTTCTATGACATCATATTAAACATGATAATAGGTTTAATTTTGCCATATTTCCTAAATTCATCACCATTTCTGCTGCCCATTTATCTAAACCTCTTGCTTTTTCACTTTTCAATTTTTTCCCTGCCTCATTCAATTCATTTTCTGTAAACCTAATATTCCCATTATTATATGCTTTCATGTTTGTTATCACTCTGTCCTTCATATCTAATATCTTTTCTACATCTCTTATCTACTTATTTAAGATTGTCTCTAATTCTTGTCTAGAGCTATACTCTGTTCCCTCATCATCTAGTAATACTATTTTTCCCCCTACATTTCTTCTTTTAATGTATTTCCAAAATTTTTTACTTCCGTTTCTTCCATTTTTATTAATATCCTCCAACAGTTTACTATTCAATTTCATTCTCTCTCTATAATTATCTATTTTAGCCAATTTCTTTTTTTAAAATACTTTTCCCATTTAACATTAACATTTTTTTTTCACTTTCTTTATTTTTAATAGCATTCTTATATTCTCTGCATGCTTTCCCCCTCTCTTTTATACTTTTACTAACTTTCACTTTTCTATTCCTTTTATTCTTCTGAATATTCTCACCTAAAACTCTATTTGCCACTTAATCTACTTTACCACACCAGTCCTTATATTCACCTCACAACAAACTCTTCCATGATTTCTTTTACTTTTGTATTCTTCTAACTTATTCTTATCATTCATTCTCCATCCACATCTATCATTATCCTTTCTACTTTTATTACAATTTTCATTACATTACTAACCATTTTTATTATAAAGAAATTATGATCACTATTATATAGTCTCTCTTCATTATTAAACCCTTTAATTTTTCATACTTTATTCATCCCCTTTTTTTCTACTAATACATAATATATTGTTTACTAAGGCTGTAAACCTCAAGAGTATGCATTTAAATAAATTTATAATCTATTGTTTGAAATATAAGAAAGGTTCATGTACTGAAAGTGACCTCTCAGTTTTGGTTTGATTTAGGAACTATTACCGAGAGCCAGCATTCTACCATACTCTAATTGCTGTTATTTGAGAGATCATGTTATAATGGAGCACCAGATGGGGCTTAAATCAATTTGCCCTTAGTTTTCAAATTCATCAGCCCCCCACTATGATTAAACCACTAAATTACCTAAGGTTACAATTAGAATTGAAGCTGTTATATAATAATTACTATTATGGTAATTATAATAGCTAATAGTTATGTTGTTTGTAATCTATGAAGCAGAATTATGGATATTTAAAAAGAGAATGAAAAAATGATGAGATTTTTAAGATGTGGATTTGAAAAAAGAAATGAAAAATGAGAAGATTCAACTTTATTCCTCTTTACCATGTTTAATATCTTTTAGAGATATGTTTAATAACATCCTCTCCACCATATATATTTAAAATCTATGAATAAAGACATCTTAAAGAAAACAAATACTCCTAAGATGCATTGCATTTGTAGAAGCCTTCAGTTGATCCAGCTATCCCTAAATTTTTAAGTACGGATGAGTATTCAGTATGATGTAAGCAAGAAACCAACCAATTAAAAATTAGATAATTAACAGTATTTGTTTTAGTCTAAAAAATCTCATTAATTTTATCTATAGAGTCCATGAAATTTTTCAATTATTATAATTAGCTTTTACAAGAGATGATTGTTTATTTGTGAAAGTATATTACTTTAAACTTTCACATATAATTTTATTACTGTCTAAAGACATTTACAAATACATTTAAGTATAGTTTCACTTTTGGAACATAGGTGTCAGACTAATACAAATAGTACTTCTTATCCAATTTTTAATTGGTTGCTTGCTTCATTCCATCTTGACTGAACTCTAATTAAAAAATACATGAAAAAATTCATTACAGTTTCAATAATTTTATCTGTAAAATCCATAAAAAATTTTTGTTATGTAGTGAAGCCATGGTAAATAAGATATTTTGTTCCAAATCCCCTTCATGTACATTATACATAGCATATAAAGCTCAGGTTTTGTTGATAAAAATTGATTAGAATAAAAAAATCTATTGTTAAAAGAATTGCAAGTATACAGAGCTTTTCAACACACACATATATAATATATGCTTATATATATATATTTAATGTTTTCACGGTTGTATGATGTAGATAAATTAATAGTTTTTGGGCTGAACTATGTATTATTTTCCATTACATACTGATATTTTGATGACTAACATCCACCATTATCAAGGTTAACTTATGAAAGAAAAATTATTAGTTCTCAAACAATAATGTGACTCAGTGCGAGATGAAAAATGAGATTTAACTATTCCAGCTATGTGGAAACCTCGCATTTTATCTAATATTAACTTAAAATTAATAGGTGAAAAAACTGAGGAAAATAAACATTTTGATAAGCCTCATATTATGAATGCTGAACTACTTCAAGGTAAATCTCATTTCTCATCTTGCACTGAGTCATGTTATTGTTTGAGATCCAACAATTTTTCTTTCAAAAGTTAACCTTGATAATGGCGGATGCAAGTCTGTTGAAATATTGGTATGTAATGGAAAATAATACACGGTTCAGCCCAAAAACTATTAATTTATATATATATAGAATTAAAGTCTAAACAAAACTTTTAAAAAATAATATTATAATTATTAATAAAATATTGAAGGGATACATCTACATATATTTATTATTCACTGAAAAAATAATAAGATAAAAAAACTTTCTATACTGTATTTTTGTTTTTTATACAAAGTAAATATCAAAATGTCTGATCACAAATAAATATGCTTGGGGCAATATTCTTTTTTTTAATAACTTTTTCCTCTTATAGAAACATAATAGATTAGTCTCCTTATCAAAAAAGTGTGATCTCTCTCATTGTTTTGACAATTTTTTTCATATGTCATAGCATTGGTTGAGAGGTGAACCCGCAACAACCATCTGCAAACAATTGCTTGCTTGCAAGATGGTTGTTATGACCTCTCAGCTAACAATGCTTGACCTGTATTGACAATTTTTAAGCAGTACGTTTTAAAATTCATATCGAATTTGGAAAGAATAGTAAAGGAAGGGTAAACTGTATGTGCTTTCAACATAAACTGATGAAATTTTATTGATGAACATGATTGTTTATGATGATCTGAGATGAAAAACAACTGTTGGTATAATTTAAAATCTATTTACAACTTTTTTTAAAAAAATGTGATCATGTGTGACACTGAGTGATACTTATGTATTTGACCTCCAACACGTATTAGACCTGCAGCACCTTTTTGCATTCATATCAATCTACTTATAACTTTCTAATCTTCTGATCTAACTAAAATAATGTGTGCACTTGGTTCTATAAACTTAAAATGATAAATTTGTCATGTACATATTTTTTGTCAGATTTGCAAAATTATTGGCAGCCTGAATATATAAGTAAAAAGGCACTGCAGGTCTAATACTAAAACAATTATTAAATTACAAAAGTACTATAAAATATTACCCCAAAGCCCTAAAGTATACATGTACAGTACTTACGGTATAATATATAAAAATATAATGTGGAATATTAATTTCTAACAATACTAAAAATACAAATTTCAAAAAAATCGATCTTAAAAGGTAAATTATGCAATTCCCAAATGTTACTTTAAATACGGACAAAACAGTCACTAAATTACAAAAAGTAGTCTAAAATATTATCAAAAAACCATAAAATTCCCTCCCCCCAAATGGACATTTACTTAACGTGTTTGTGCAATGAAAAAAAAATCGATCTTAAAAACTAAATTATGCAATACTAAAAATATGAATTTGACCAAAAAAATAAAATCTTAAAAAGTACATTTTTAAGAACAGTAAAAATATTGATTTGCCATACCAAAAATATATAATAAATGACATGTCATTCTGCAATTCCCAAATGTTAATTTAAATATGGACAAAACAAGAACTAAATTACAAAAATTGTCTAAAATATTATCAAAAAATGGAAAATATACATACTATCGTGTAATATATAAGAGAAATTGTCACGATGAAACAATGAATTTGTCTATTCTACTTTATTTTAAGTGGATCAAATTTTTTGTGCCAACATGGAGACTTAAACTAAAAATTTCCCCCCAACATGAACACGTGATTGTGCAGTATCTCACCTGAATGGTATTTTCTCTCCTCCCCAAATGGTAATAAGTAAATGCATTTTTTAAAAATAAAAAAAAGAAAAGGAATTATAAAATAAAGAAATATGGTAAAATAGAAACACTTTCATTCTGGCAGAGATATTTTTTTGATTTTGTTCAGGATGGAAATGAATGCATCATCATAATAGTTTTGATCAGAGTTGCTGCTGTCCTATTATTAATTTTAATGATAACATAAAGAAATTTAAAAGAAAAAAAAACTATGTATACTTACTTAAAATCAAATGAATCAAGCAAAAATGCAATTGAAATCTTGAAGTAAAGCTATGGAATGCAATTGAAATCTGGACAATAACTAACCTTGAATTAAAACTATGATAAAACCTTCTGTCAGAATGAAATCTGGACAATAACTGAGACTGTCAAAAAATATCACAAAAAAAAAAACGTTTTGACAAGAGATCGAATTTTTAAAAAAAACATGTTTTGATACTACATTGGATAACAAGGCAGAAATTATTTGACATGATCACAAGGTTAAACATTTATTACAGATGTGCAAAAGCCTATCATCTCATCTACATTGCACATCTAATATGTAAGTACTGCCTAAGTATTGTAAAATATGTGAATTTAAATATGTTTTGTTTGTTTACATTTTTATTGATAGCATATAATTGAAGTGATATATTTTAACACAATATAGTTCACAGCTTCATCATATACATAGGCATGTGTGTATATTTAATAAGGCTGCCTCATCAAAATACAAAAAAGTATGTAAATAAATAGTTACCCATATCAATGCAAAGAAAAATACTGATTACTATCTTAACCCTATACATATTTCATTCAATAGCTCAATTTTTATGCATATGACCTTAGAATTAACCAGATATTTCATCAAAATTAGAAACTTCATATGGAGAAATTGAGAAAAAACACTGGAATTAAATCAGCAATTGAGATATTTTGCTGACTTTTTTTAAATCAAAAAAAATGTATATTCTGATATATTAATTCTAAAAAAAATCTAAAATATCAGGATAATTAAAAATGTAATAATTTTAAAGAGTTTTAGACAAACCTTGACAAGTGTGACAAATCTCACTTATTGTTAATGGATTTCATATGCTTTGCAATATTACTTTGAGAACATTTTTAGAATGACAAAAAAATAACTTGATTTTTTTTTGCAAAGTTTATTAAGATTCATAAATATTTTTGCATAATAATTGTGTAATAATGGTTAAAAATCTAAATTATACACAATTATATCTTTATTTTATATGTATATGTTTTATTTTTAAAACCAGAAGATAATAAGTTCTAGCATAATATTAACAAATCAAATTACAGAATTCCAAAGCATTTTCAAACTCACTGTTCATTTTTTAGAAAATATTGCAATAGTGTAGAAATCATTTAAAAAATGAATTTTATTGCATCATTTGGTAGATTTATCAGATAAAAATATTTGTTTATCCACATTTTAAATACAAATGTCAATAAAAATAGTTATTCATTTTATGAAATCAATTTGCTCTCCCCAACCATTGAATAATAAAACCTTTCTTTGTTTATATTACAATTTTATTTTTTCAATATTTGCAAAGTTTAAATATATTTTTTTTAAAATTTATGTTGCTTATAAATGAAAATTTCTACCATATCAATTCCAATTTATTATATTCTAATATAAAATAATGATTTAATACTAAATCAAATGTTGAAAGCTTACAGAATTTTCAACAAGAAGAATAGTTAAATATACCACAATGCCAAAGGATTAACATCAACTTCACTCAATACATAGATAATGTAATATATGCAATATGTAAATTAAGACAACTGATAATGTTCAAAAGTGAAAGAATTAAATGAAAAGTCTTATGACTATGTATACATATTGAAATACAATCTATTATTCATTTCACTGAAAAAATCTTTTTCTTCTTAAGGCAATCAAAGTAATATTTTTTTTTTAAAAAAAAGAATTAAAATGAGGTTCAAGAAGAAATTAAGTTTTATATAAAATCAAAATTTTCTTTTCATAATCAGACTGGGATATACTACTTCATTCAAATCCCACTGGACCTCCACTATGCTTTGTGAATAAAAGAGAATAACACTACCAACAGTTATATCTAACCTGACATACTTAGACTACTTCAAATAACTAGTGAAAATTCAGAATAATACTCATATCAAATAGCAGAGATGGAATTCATGAAAGTATATTATAATGCCATATGAACTCTTTAATGTTTATCAAAAATAAAAAATGGTGGCTGTTTACTTTTGTAAGTTTTGTATTTAAAAGTCCATTTGCATTATCCTAATTGTTTTGAGTTTATTTGTAATCCAGATATTATGTATAGAAATTGTCAGTTTTAAAAGGGAATAAGTAATATTGTAACAGCTTCTTTTTATATCTGTTAAATACATTGAAATGAACTTTGCACAAATTATTACTTAAAAAGGAAAGGGTAAGAAATGATAATAAAAGGTAAAGTGTAATGTTCACACATGAATTATCCAAGTCTTATATAATTGTAATTATTGATATAATTGTATACATCACCCATACCTTTGTAGATAACCCTATTTGATTACTAAGAATTAGATTTTATGTAGATGAATTTATATTTATGCAGTTGTTTGCACACTGTTAAATAGTTTACATATATTCCCATCCATATGATAGAATACATTCCTATCTAGTTTTTATGAATTAAGAATCAGTAGAATCCCTGTATAAGTTGGAATTATATTGAGTTAGGATTAGGACATAAAAAGCCACCCCCATAATTATTGTTAAGTAAAGATGTTTTATTGAATTAGAGTAGAAGGACATTCCTACCAGTTGTATTTATGGAATTAAGATTTGGATCTAAAAAAGACCATTCCTTATAATAATTGTTATATATATAGATATCTATTCCATATAGACTATATGTTAAGTGTTGATACTAAGAAATGTGTCAAAGAAGTGATTTATATTTATGGGTTCTTGAAGGTTCATATATATGTAGAGTTATGTTTTAAATCTATTAAAGTTAGGGTTTTCTATATGGCAAATGTACTTTATTATTTATAATTATATTAATACTAATGTAAATGAAGATTAAGATAACTTAATAAGGAAACCTTGGACGTCTATGTGTAATAATTGTCGTTCTGCATGTATGGAATAAGACAATAATGTATATAGATTAAAGAGATTTTGTTTAAAGAAATTCAATTGAATATCATTTAATGATTATACTTGTAATCAAATTATTGATGTATAATCTGCTAATTTTTTTAAAAGATTGTGGGTTTATCCTCATTTATCAGAAGATACTTGTGTTTTCCATGATCCAGTCTAGCATTACCAATGGGTATCGTATGTGGTCACTGTTATTCAGTGAAATAAAGCATTGTTTTAAATATATACATGTGTTGGTTTAATTCCTGATGCTTAAAGCCAGGTGGTGCCCATGTAATTTATATAAATAAATAAACTAATAATCAGCATTAAGCTAATGCACATGCGCTTTGTGGAATTTAACAATAAATGAGTACTCTCATTCTCAAATAAGCGCATGTGCAATAGCTTAATGCTGATTTTTTTTTTTTCATATGTCATAGCATTGGCCGGGACGCGAAACCACACCCGTCTGCAACCAACTACTTGCTTGCAAGGCGGGTGCGATGACTTCTCGGCTAACAACGCTTGACTAGCTTAGTGCTGATTATTAGTTTATTACAATTTAAAAACATCGCCTATATAAAATAAATATCTCATTTATAAATAAATAAAGAGAATGTAAATTATGAAATATGGTAATTCTGACCAGATTTAATAAACATCTCCTCCATACTTCCCCATTCTTTTTAAATACATATAAATAAAGATATAATAAAAGACAAATGACCCCCAAGATGCATTTCGTGCTGAACCAGCACTCATCAGTTGGCCCAGGTCACAATCTCTCATATACATCTTTATTATATGCAAAGTATTTATCTAGAGTAAATTGTTACATTTTCATTTACCATTGTCAAACTTCCTCCACTCACAACTTTGACGCCATCCATTTCAGACCATTACAATATATTATTTTTATATTATAAATAATAAGACAGACCTAATACTATGAAATAAATTATATATATATATATGATTTGAAGAAGCTCCGAGGAAAGTGTTTGTTATCAAATGTCAGCTATTTAGTTATTTTATTTATTACATGGAATCTCCTAAAAAGAGTAGTATAAAATTATTTATCCATAAAAATATTGAAATTAACATATGTAATAGAATAGCATGTAACATTGAAATATTAATTTTAACAAACTGGGACTAAAATTCTCTACACAACCACGGGTTTGCCTATTGTAAATAGACTTTTTCAAAAAAAATTAAAACAAAACACACTTATATATGACAGATTAACCACTGTTCATTTCAAATACAATCTACTTTTTGAAATGAATTATGGGAATGATTAGTCTGTTATATATAAAAGTGTTGTTTTTTAATTCATTTTCACTTGAAAAGGTCTATACAGCGTGTTTTCTATTTTATTTATGATTAGCTGTATAGCATTAAGTAGTTGTGATTAAATAAGCTTTAGTAACTTCTTGCATTAATATAAATGCTTCTTATATAAAGCAACAATAACTGTAACTATTTAAAAGCCTTAAATGCATTTTCAGTCTGGAGAGCTCTCTTCAAAAGACAGATGTCATAATAGTCTGTAGTACATATGGTTATTAATGGTGCAGATTTGGTAGTGAACAGAAAGCCCTAACCATGCAATTGGGTGTATTTTGAAGCATGAGCAAAAAAAATTAAATGTTGAATGTTTTTTTCTGTAATATATTATTGTAATATTTGTCTTTTGAACAGGCACTCTGGATTGAAAATGCACTTAAGGTTTAATATAATCAAGAATTTTATTGTTCTATGTAAGAAACATTTTACAGTAAAGAACTTATTGCTTTGTAAAGTCATCGCAAAACTCATTTCTAGAGCAGTTTTTTCCTCTTTCTTTTTTAGGTTGGAGTTGAAGTGGTCCTTACTTATATAGAAATGAATGCTACCTGTATTTATGTATCCATAGCTTAATGTTCTGAAAAAAATTTAGGCTTGTTTAAAATTCTTAGTTGCCTAAAAATATATTCAAATTCTACCTGGATTGAATAGGGCAGGCAGTACTGCCATAATGCCACAGTAATGCTCCCAAAAAGACACTATTATTAATAAAATATAATTTCCTGGGATGTTATAGCATTGAGTAACAGTTTCATCTCAAATCATCAGAAGCCAATAACATCACATGACCACCGCCTCTTATGCTTGTGTATAACTGTTGTGAAAACAGGCAAAACTCACTATATGTATTGCCACACATAGCAAGCTAGAGTAATCAATGGATGCCATAAGGCTTGTGCATAAAATCCCCATCTAGTTCCTACTCATCCAATATCCCCAGACTAGTTTCTGACTTGTGGTCTTCGTCAGTGAGGAGCCTTGGATCTGAGATTTTATGCACTAGCCTTCTGGTATTCATTGATTGCTCTAACTTGCTGCATGTGGCAATATGTATAGTGAGTTTTGCCTGTTTTAACAATAGTTAAACACAAGCATAAGAGGTGGTGGTCATGTAATTTTTATTGGCTTAAAACCAATCCTGCCTAATAGGATAATGATGGCTATGGTTATTAAAGAACCAAAGACACCAAAATGTATGGGTACTGAACTGAGTCAGACCTTTATGACTATATAAGCTAATGGGCCTGGATTGAAAACATTAAGGTGTTTTCAGTTTAAGACTCATAGTTTTGTAGTTAAATGGAAATAAAAGGTGGCTACTGGAGGGTTGCATTAGATCCTAAGATCTAGGTGCAGTGCTCTCAGATCCAAGGCTCCTTACTGACAAAGGCCACAAGCCAGAAACTAGTCTGGGGATATTGGATGAGTAGGCACTAGATGGGGATTTTATGCACAAGCCTTCTGGCATCCATTGATTACTCTAGCTTGCTGTGTGTGCCAATACATATAGTTCGTTTTGCCTGTTTTAAATCATCAGAAGATGGAAATTGAATTGGGAACATTGTCTCCATTGAATTGGGAACATTGTCTCCACTGCATATTTTTTTATGAATTAAATTTGTATTTTTGTATTGGATTATTTCCGTCATATAATATGTTTATTGGATGTCTTTAGAGAATTTAACTTTATTTAAATAGTGCAAATACATTCAACTGTTAATAATAGCACACCAAACAGGTTACTATATATACAACGTTTCGAGAGGTATTATTCTCCCCTCTTCTTCATGTATTGTTGGTCTGACCAGTAATAGTAGTAGCATGGGATTCGAACCTGGACCCTTAGTTTCTTGATTATTGAATTTTAAGGTAACGCTTTAACCAACTGAGTTATTCCGCCAAAATACAATTAGAACACCATCATCACAAACCTTTATATATTTCAAGTCTATGATTAATTATGCAATCGTAAATAATTTATGACTTGTTAATTTAAAGTTTTTTTAAAGAAACATTTTATCACTCTTTTTATTATATTATCATTAGTTTGGTCTGACGTCAAGTGATTCTTAAGGTTTTAAAATTTAGATTTTATTTAAATTACTAACTATGAATTGAATTTTAATTTCAATATTTTAAGTCTTTTGTTTTTATTTGTTATTCTAATTAGCGATCATAAATATTCTGCAGAAGAAACAAAAGAAAAGATAAAACAATTATAATTATATTAAGTTACAGATAATAATAAAAAATAATCATTTTTTTTTCTTCCCATTTTACACTTTTAATGCGGATCTGAAACAAGATTAGATTTAAAAAACAACTAAAGAATAATTTTAACAACAAAAAAAATTATGTTAATTAAAAACTTTTTTCTTTTTTTTTATATCTAAAAATATGCTAATTATATTTAATTAATTAATAAAGTAATTAATATTTTATATAATTGGTGAAACTGTTCTTCATCACAAATAGATTGATAGAAAGAACAAGAAAAAAAAATATATTTTAAAAAATGACAATTCATTAAATTTATTAAGTAACTTTCGTCAAGCGTTGGTGGCCTAGCGGTTAGCATAGCTGCCTTCCAAGCAGCTGGCCGGTGTTCGCTTCCCGGTCAACGCATTTGATATATAAACAAAAAAACTCTTAAGAAATTTAGCCTATTGCAAAGCAAACACCTTGCCAATTGCTAATCATTAAGGAAGAATAAATTCAGATCATTATTCGCCAGTTTTGCCAATTGCTGGGTAGGGATGTTAACTTCGAATTAAGGCTGTCTAGATTCCCATTTCCTGACCAATTTTGGATGATTAACTAGGTTAGTCAATTAAAAAAAAAATTCTAAGTATGATTAGATCTTGAAACACATTAAGTTTCATCCACTTAGTTTGAAGCCAGGTAATAGCGATAATAAATAGGTGTTTTAACAATTATACTAAGGTCTCTCTCTATATATATAAAATCAGATATATATATATAGTAATGGTCAGCTTATAAAGATAAGATACTGAAGTAACAAGAACATTCACCAGAAGGCAGCACTAGGTTGACAATTTAGATTATTATTATTCTAGAAAAATATCACCTCTCAGTATCTACTAGTAAGAACGCCCATTTTACATCTGACTTAAGTTTGGGTTCTACATGAGACTCTAAATTTTGCTCTCCTGCAAACATATATTTATACATATGAACTCCAAACTCTAATAATGTTAAACCAATGATTATTAATAATAAAGTCTATGTTCTACTACATGTATGTGAATTAAAATATTAAATATTCAAATTCTTTTAATTATTTTATAGTTTAGGATAAATGAAAACATCATCATCATCAGCAGCATTATCATCATCATTATTATTATTATCATCATCATCATCATACATCATCATCATCATCACCATCCTCATCATCATCATCATCATTCTTCTTCTTCTTCTTCTTCTTCTTCTTCTTATTATTATTATTATTATTATTATTATTATTATTATTATTATTATTATTATTATTATTATTATTATTATTATTATTATTATGTAGAACATATAAGATGACAGTCCATAGAACAATACCAGAATTTATTAAAACAATTCCCATTAATTTATATAGTTTTTTACAGTTTGCTTTCTAAACTTTGCTCACTCATTACACCATAACAAGACAACAGATATACATGCTATTAATGAATGTAATATATAAAAATTCTATCATGGATTTCATTATATTTATGTATATAAAATAATACATTTTTATAAAGTCAACTTCATCTGAGACTTTATATAAAATTCATGAAGTTTATCAAATTGACAAAAGACTTCTGTATTAATTAAAGATTTATTAAAAATGATATTATTTTTAGTATCATGAAGTCAGCAGTGATTCATAGCTTTTCATGGATTTCTTCTCATAGTTTTTAATCTTTTCAGACCTCTTACCAAATAATTAAAGCATTCAGACTATTTCTCTTAAAGGGGATCCTTTGGTCAAACAAGAAATTTCTATCAATTATGTTTCTAAACAATAGTATTTGATGATATAAGTTCAGTGTGCACAAATATAGTATTAGGTTTTAATTGGTGATTAAACATTTTTTTTTTCTTTCAGGGTGTAATATGTGAAAACTGGCTTCTGGCAAATCATCGTAATAAAAATGTTGACTCTCATCTTCGATAAGTAGCAAAATATATTAAAGACTAAGTGATTTGTAGGCTTTTGAATAATGATTTGACAAATGTGCTTTTCTTTAGATAATGCAATTGAGGTTCAAATAGGATAAATTAAAGAATGTCCCCATCTCACTAAAATTATTTTGTACTGAGAGGCACGATGATAAATGTAAGACAAAGGAGGCTTACTTCATAGCAGAAGACTCCTTCACCATTAATCGTAAAGAAGCATGATTTGCTGTATCAAAAAGATGGGCTTATTGATTCATTTGCATAGGGTTTGCATATTATACATCTAGAATGATTCCAATGAATGAGTCATAACAGGCTATGATTATGAGAAACACATTTTCTTGAAAGCGCTCAGCTATTTTAATTGACTAATTGCTATCAATTATATAGCTTTACATTATAAGTGTAATAGCACTATATATATATATGTTTTTTAAAAAAACAATTAATTTTTTTTGTAAAATATTTCTATTACATCTGTTAATTATACTGAGAATTAAAACCATCAAAACATCACATGATCATTTCATATGCTTGCACATGCTTGTTATTACATTTCACATAAGCAATTTATTTCCTAATAAAAGATTCAAGCCATATAATAAAATTAGAAAAAAAATCTCATTTATACATTTTATGAACCAATATAGAATGGTGCACTTTAGCAAATGCTTTGGGTAGATCAAAACAGACAACATCTAGATGTCATTGATCTCAAAGACATTAGCATTATGATCAGTTATTATTAGATTAGTTTCAGTTGATTTTATTAGATAAAAACACATGTTGCATCTCCATACAGTAGTGCCACCAAGTGCTAGCCTTTGTAATTAATGGATGCAGGAAGATTTATGCATAAAATCCCTATCTAGTGCCTATTCATCCATTATCCCCAGGCTAGTTTCTAGCTTGTGGATTTCATCAGTGAAGAGCCTTGGATTTGAGAGCACTGCAACTAGACCTTAAGATCTAATCCAACCCTCTAGCAGCCACCTTTTACCTATTTGGTTAACTATAAAGCTAGGAGGGTTGCATTAGATCCTACAGTCTAGGCACAGTGCTCTCAAATCCAAAGCTCCTCACTGATGAAAACCACAGGCTAGAAACTGACCTGGGGATTTAGATGAGTAGACACTAGATAGGGATTTTACGCACACACCTTCTGACATCCATTGATTACAAAATCTTGCACTTGATGGCACTACTGTATGGAGAGTTTGGTACTTTTATATACTGAGAATTATTGTAAACTTTTGTAGTTTTATTATGTACAGAAAAACTAATTATAATCATATTTTATAGACATATTTTTTATCTTACAAAACTTAACTAAATAAATAAACAATAGTCTTTCCATTGACGTAATAATATAAATTTAATATGATGCCTATAAATAAACAAACCTATTAATTTTAATCTCATAATTAAACCAGATTTGTTTATAAACACCCTATTTTTAAATTAACTAGATTAATTTGGTCTATCTCTATTATTTAAAATTCATGTTTTCCCTTAATCCCCCCCCCCCCCAATAATCTTATTTTACCATATATATATATAAGTAGATAACTAAAAATAAAATTCACCAAAATTTTTTTTAGGAACTTTTGAATATTTTTTAAACATTTTATGTACATGTATGCGTGCGCACTCACACATACATATATATTAAATAAGTGTAATAATGCTCAAGGATAAATGGGTTTTAAATAATCATTAAAAACTAGTTAACACTTAGACAATACCAATAACAATCAACAATTTCAAACTATTGTCAAAGCAACCTTTTAACAATTTCACCTTTATTGTTAAAAGGAGATTGCCTTAATAATAGTTTGAAATTGTAGATTATTATTGGTATTGGGATTGTCTAAGTGTTATCTAATTTTTAATGATATATATATATATACAACATATAACATATATTGTGCCCTTTTCTATACGGTCAATGATGGTTATAAATGGTCAATTACTAAAAAAATTTTAAAATTAATATTATATAGTATTTAAAATTATAGACTATATTAAGCAGTAAAAGATTAATATGATATATTTAATAATAAGTATTGTGATGGTGAGGATTGTATCTAATTCTATATTTTTCTAAATTGTTTTTCAAAATTTTATATAATTATTTTAAATAATATAAGTAGCAAATTTATTAAGACAGATAAAATTAGACTAAACACCGGAAATGACTACGTGACTGTCTGGAATATTCTATGTATAAGCACCGGTTTAAATTAATACTAATAATTAAAATATTTAAATAGTATATTATAGAAGTGGATGGAATTGTCACACATCATAATAAAAATAAGTAGTATACACCTTTATTAATTATTATTTCAAAATTGTTTTAAAGGTAGTTAAATTGTAATAGATAATAATTGATTTAAAAATAATAATGAGTTAACATTTAAGTCTATTACGTCATGATTTTAAAACTTTAGAAATTGTTTATAAATCCAAGTAGGGATTGACCAATAAAAATAGATCTTGGCAGACAACCAAAATCGCGCCAACTAATTGTATAAACAGGGGAGAACAAAAATGTGTTGACTCCAGAGCAGAGGTAAAATTTTAAGCTCTCTAAATATTTTTTTTTCTTCAATTTATTAGTCAATTTTATTATAATTTTAATAATATCTTTGAAAGAAACCAACTGACAATTTAAAAATCATCCGAAGAGAATTTTAGAATAAAATTTAAAAAAAAAAGTTTTTCATAGTAATGTTTCACTAACTTTACAGTAACCTGCCAGTGGATTCTATCGAAATATAATCGGAGTTTTCAATAGAAAATGGATAGATTCTTAAAACCAAGTTGTAAATTTTATAATATTCCAAATATGTTAATGTAATTCGTTGATATAGTTTATATAGCATATCACAATGAAAGCTGTTTTCGTGCGTATAAAATCAATGAAAGGACATTGTGCGCAAAGTTAATGAAGATAATGGAAAATAAAAATAAGTATTATTCATATAAAAATAAATGGACAAAAGGAATTTTAATATTGAAATAGTTTGAATTGCTTTCTTTGAGATGACTTGAGAAAATACTCTAGAAAATAGTTAAAGATCGGAAGTAGTGTATATAAAATAATAATGAATGAAAATGAAGTTTACCAAGGAAAACACTTGCCTAAAGAAAAAGAAAAAATTTTACAGAAGAGAAATATAAAATATTGGATCCATGGAAAATGCAATTGGTACCGTAATTATTAAATAATTGTAGTTTAACTAGAAATAAAGATGCATCAACGCGCCGAGGTAATATTCGCCAGAACATTAAAAAGCTTCGTGGGATAACTAAATAAAATGTTTTCTAATAATTTTGGATTAAACACTAAAACTAAAGATCATCTAAATATTTTATTAAATGAACTAATTTATTTAAAACTTTAATAAGCATAAAGGAGAACATTCGGACAAAAGAAGAAATAATAAATATTATGGGACTAACCAAGATTTACCGTCAGAAAAATATGTGATTATGGTTTGAATTATTTTCTTTACTAATCTAAGTTAAACATTAAGTTTTAGATAGCAATAGGGAAAACAAAATACATTGATTCGTAATATAACATTATATGAAATAATGTGTTTTGATTTTGAATTTTAAAATAAAATTGTATGTATGTGAAAATTTGTATATTTGCGATGCTCGAAGAGAAAGAAGCCTTCTACGAACTCTGATAGGAAGATAAAGATTGTTTTGGTAACATTTATAATTATTAATGATATATAATGTATGTTTTATTTATTTAGATCAGCTGAGAATCGAATGAATGTAGCGCAAAAGTTTTATTGTTATTATTGTTGTAAAACGCATTTTTTGAAAACAACACTCTAAAACACTTTGAGATGTGATTAGATTTTTAAAAATATGCATACGATAATCATTTTATGTGTTATTAATATAGTTCAATATAACCAATGGTTATGTGATTATTTTCTGTTAATTTTCCGATTGGGATATTTAAATGTTATTTTAACAAAATGTAGATGTTGAACCTACAGTGTAATAAAGCAAGACAAATTGTTCTTATGGAATAGGGAAATGTTTTATATTAGCGAATTTTGTTTATTGTTTTAAAAAGTAGTTAGTATTTTATCGATGTTGGATACAGTAAAAATCTCGAGAGATAGTTTGGGTAGTGACTTGGTAGTATGTGGTGATTCGGAAACCAAGAGGATGTATTAAAAACTAGGATGCTACAGGGAATGAAATAATAAGTAGTTTTAGATGTTAATTAGCGTAGTTAACAAAGCCCTACGACTGGTACACATGTTGTCTTGGACAGTGGTATTTTATATATTTCTTGTGAGTCGTACTAGATGTTTGGTAAAGCTGAGTAAATAGCTGCCACATCATGCTTATCACCAAGGTTATTAGACAATGAATGTCGGACCTATTCACACTGTTTCATACATTTTTTGAAGTATATTGCGGATAAGTTATCTATCTATCTTCCCGATATCCTATACATCTTTCGCTATCTTTATCTGTATTTCTTGCAACTACATCGTTATGTGATAAGTCTATTAACAGGGAAACAATAGATATTTTAGAATGTATGTCATGCTATTATTGGGAATAAGAATAGTTAAGTATTAACGAAGAGTAGATTATGATTACTGAAAGAAAGATGCAGATATCCTAAGATGGGAAGGAGTTAGAGAATTATTTTAATTCTTTTTAAGAAATGAACTATAATTTTACAAAAGTATATCCAAATAGAAATATACAAAAATATTAAATATAATTTCACGTTTTCTTATTGTTAATTATATTTTAAAAATATAAATATTGCATATTTAAAAAATACAATAACATTCGATAATTATAGTATATGTGAAACTGTAACAGGTGATAATTAAACCCGTGTTATAGTATTATGCATGAGTATGGCTTATGGAATAAACATATTATAGTTTACGAGCATTGGAGAACAAACGTTAAAAGTAATAATATTTGAATAATATGCGGAGTGACTTATATAAAGTTACAAGAAAATATAATTTTCTTTAAAAACCATATTGATTGTAAAATTATGATGTTATAAATGATGTTTACCCACATCGATAATTTATAATACAGTAATTTTAATATTAAAAGATAAAGAATGGTGTTACCCATAAAATAGTTAAAATAAGTGATATGATAAACCTAATGAGAAATAAATAAATAACTTTTAAAAGGCATAATAAGTTTAATTAACGATAAAAGAAATATAAATGTGTATAATTCAGCTATTGTAGTGTAAAGAAAAATGAGGATATCCCTTGTAAATAGATGTAGATGGATTTGTTTGTTTTATTTATTTTTTATTGATGTTAATAAAATTTTAAAATTTGTTTATTAAAACTTGTGTCTGAGTTTTGTTTTCTCTACATCATTGCATGAATTCACAGGGTATGTTCACAACCATTAAACTAAGTATATGATTGTTTGCACAAAAGATAAATAGAGAAGTATGTTTAATCTTAAATATTTATTGATGTTCTTGTAATTAAATAATTATAAAATTGCATTGCATTACTGGTCATCAATCCATTATCATAATATTTTGCTAAATTATATGCTATTAGTTGCCACTTGCTTTATTTATCAGATTATCTAAACACTGCCACTTATTAATTTATTTTATTACTTAAAGATAAAAAAAGGGGATATTAGATTATTAACTAATTTATTACGGTTATAAATTTGCGATGAAAGAAAAGCTGTACTAGTTGGATTAAGCAATGAAGATTGTGATTATTATTGTTTTATTATTAATCTAATTTCAGAGTAGTAGATTATGACATAAAATCCCTTATCATATTTTGCTACCATATGTTATTAACATGCGAATAAATTTAAGAACCTGAGATTATTTCATTTGAGCTAGATGATTACTATTATTGTTATTAGAGATAAAAGATTAATACTTTAATTGTTAAATGAGTCTTAGTGATTAGAAGTTGCGGAAGTCATAAGAATACTATGTAGTTATTATGTGTAATAGTAGTATAAGGGGGGATAGTGTTCTTATGCCATTGAGGGGGTATCCTGTGGGATATTGTCTCAATGCAATCTACCTTGTCACCCGTATTTCCACTTCTAGTCTCATGAATTCCTGAATATTTATTTGAGTTAGTTTAAAACAGAACCTAAGTTAATTTTAAGAAACTTGAGCTAGTAAAGCATTTAATTGAATATTTCATTAATTATTAGAGCTAGAACCCGGTTAGGTGATTTTCACTATATTATATTTATTTTGGGGGAAGTGGAGATGCGGGAATGGGGTGGTTAGATTGGCCTGATGTGTTAGAAAAGGACAGATTGTGGCCCTCAACATGATTGGCCTGAGGTGTAGTGGAGCTACACATGGTGACAAGGGTAGAATATATATATATTGTTTCTAAAAATTGAATTAACAACATAATCTCCTATAATTAATGAATGATTTTTTTACTCGGATTACATAAAACTTATAGTAATATTTGAAGTACAGGCATTCTTCACATACCTGGAGCAATATTGGCATCAGCATGAGATTTGGGCATTTCCCTCATCAGATTTTCAATGATATGGATGGCTGAAGAGTTGGAAGTTGGAGTAGACTGAAGCCTGTTTATTAAAGTATGAAGATTTGCTATCTTAATATAAATTGAGCACTGATTATATATATGTACAGAAGATGATGATCTGGACCAACTAATGAGTGTTGATTCAGCATGAAATATGTATATTGGTGATTATTTATCTTTTGTACATGTGTGGTCATGAGTATCAGTGATATAAGATAGTGTGGATGTTTGAAGGCTGCTTAAAAATCTGTGTTCAAATCCTGTATAATTATAAAATGTATAGATAACTATAGGTAATATATTAACTATATTTTTAATAAATGATTTTGCTATGACATCATTATATATATATATATATAAAGAGCCTGCTAATAGCTCTAAACAAGCTTATTTATTTTATTTTTTCTGATAAATACTACAAGAGAAAATACCTGAAGCCTTTATCTATAATGGTCCCCATCCACAGACCGGTTTCAAGCTTATGGCTCTCATCAGTGAGGAGCTAGGACATTAGATTCAAAATATTAACTCAAGCCAAGCATTTATCTAATTCTTAAATATTAAGAAAAAGATCCAAATCTTCAGACACCTACATGTCTTCAAACTCAGCTCTTTAACCAAAGAAACTATATGAGCCTGAACTAAATTCAGTGATCCCATATTTTAGTAGGCTTAGCAATTTAATATAGCCAAAGCCCTAATAGCAAAATTATAATATTAGTCAAATATCAATCATATGTCACATGACCTATATAGCCTGTATTACCAATATGTAATATATAAAGAGCCTGCTAATAGCTCTAAACAATCTTATTTTTTTTATTTTTTTCGATAAATACTACAAGAGAAAATACCTGAAGCCTTTATCTATGATGGTCCCCATCCCCAGACTGGTTTCAAGCTTATGGCTCTCATCAGTGGTAATACAAGCTATATGATCTGTTGCCTTAGACACATCTGTTTTCTCTCTTCTAATCATCAGTTTGGGGTCTTGCAAGTGCATTTCAATGGTATGACTGGTCTCACCAATATATGTTCTTCCACATTTACATGGTATTTCATAGATACATTTTTTTTCTTTTTTGGCATTTCAAATATAGGCTTTGTAGATGTTAGAATTCCTCATAGCATAATATGGCTCTGGAAAGTTGTTCTGATGTTATACTGATTGCAAATTTTTCTTAATTGGTCTGCTATTTTTGGAATAAATGAGTACACTATAGTACCAATAATTATCTTTTCTTTTGATGGTTCTTTTTATTGCCTATTTAACATTTTCTTAATAACAGCTGATGGATAACCATTTTTATAAGAGTTTGTTCTATATAAATCTCTCCCCTCTTCCAAATTGCTGGTTTCTGAACAAACTTCTTTTGCTCTGTCCATAGTGATAGTTTGATGTGCTATTACTAACAGTTGAATGTATTTGGAATATTTAAATAAAAGTTAATTTTTTTTAAAAACATTCAATACTCATATTAGATGATGGAAATAGTCCAATATAAAAATATAACTAAAACACAATCATCACAAACCTTACATATTTAATCAACCTCTCTCCTCCTAATAACATTCAATGAACTACATCCAATGTAGAATTTATCAAACAACATTTGTTATGTATCTAATGATGCAATAGTTCAATATTGCATTTGATGTACCTTTAAGATTCCCATGACAACTAATTGCAAACTACTTCTAATGATAAAAAAGTGGTATCACAAGGTCAAAGTACTCTACTACTTATATAACTTTATTTTCAAAGAATTTTTTTTTTTTAGTATTGAGGAGGGGAGTGGAAAACTTAGCAACAACATTGATAAGATTCTGTTTGTTTCTGAAAAATCATAGTTACAGATTCGAGAACTTTGATGCCATTTTATATCTTTTCTATTGATAAATCTAACTCACTCTTACAATAAAGCCGACCTCTTGGTTTTTAACTAGAAAACTATGCTTGAAAGCACTTTCGTTCTTTTCCACTGTCCAAAACCTAAGAACGATAATTTTTGAGCAAAACAAAAATGCAACAAGTTCTATTTCCCCTAAGATTCCCATTATTATCAACTACATGATCCCTGCTCTTCATTTTCATCAAGACAAACATATTTATCTTCTACCTACAACTTATAGCTTTATCACATCAATTTAATATGATAAATTTTCAGGGTGTACATCAATTTTTTTTTTACATCAAAATATTTCTGAACTATTTAGCCAGTGGTGAGAGTGGGGATTTGCAAATTAGAAACTCCTGATTTTATTAGCATTTGAAAATAATAATAATAATTGGGACAACATCTGCTTGAGCAGTTTCCTATATAATTGATGCATAAATTTATTTTTTTATATAAAAAAAATAGGCAAAAGTTAAATGAACATTTTAATAAATAGTTCATTGTAGGGCAAAACTTCTACAATACCCCCTCATAGAGAAACAGTGAAGGAAAATGCATTATCCACCAGGCTTTCCAATTATTCAGAAATAAAGGTTTGAGAAAATTTTCACTTTTGTTTTACCCACAAATAAAGTTAATTAAATATCTATTTTCTGACCAATGTTGGATGGTTAGCTGAATTGGCTATGGGTTAGATACTTAAAAGAAAAATTCTAAGACAAAAAGAATTTAACTTGATCCAGAATTGAACTCCAGCTATTAATGGGACAGGCAGCCCACTATCTCTGCATCATGGAGCTTTTATTGGATACTAACTAAATTTAAAAAGTTTTAAGTGGAAACTTATTGAATGGCTTTGCATTTTCAAAATTTATGACTTAAAAAATTTTAAACTCGAATTGTTAGATTAATTTTCTACATTAATTTCATATTTTTAATATTTTTATTTAAAATCTTATTCAAGGATATTCCATTATCACGTCCTAGGGATGTCTTGTATTGATTACCATATATAAAATATGTGATTAGTATATTGCACATATAATACTTAAATACAAGTATATTGTCTATTCTGAACTTAATGTAATTAGAAGGAATTTGAATTCAGGTTTTCAAGCTCCCTACAGTTATCCACTCCATCTTATACAACTGATGCACATGACCATATATATGAGAAAAATATAAACGATCTCCAATATACATATTTTGTGCTGAGCAAGCACTCATCAGTTGGTCTAGATCATCATCTCCCCCCCACACACATATATATAATCAGTGGAGAAGATTGAACCTGTCCATTAAAGTTTGAAGATTTTGTTATCTTAATATAAACTGAATACTGATTACATATATGTGTGTGAGAGTTGATGATCTAGACCAAATGGTTAGTGCTGGTTCAGTAAAAACTACATATATTGAAGATCATTTATTTATTTCACATGTATATAGTTATGTTTATTGGCTGTATAGGATGGAGCTGTAGGGAGCTTGAAAATCTGAGTTCAAATCCCATCTAATTATATTGTATTTAGTATGTTGTATAGATAATAGGTTGATAATAAAAAATTGGCCAAAAATAAATAAACTCACTTTAGTTTATTATTCTATTCGTAACATGTTTTTACTGATGTCTAAAAAGCAAAATAAACGTATATATAAAAGATTATTCCGCAACTAAAATAAACATTTTCGTAAAAAAGAAATATAAGCAATTAGTTATTTTTATTTTCGATTAAAAGTACAATGAAAGATTTCGTCTACTTTTACTTTAGCCCTTTTATATAACTTAAACACTAAGAATGTCAATTTCCAAAATAAGTAAATAAATAAATCCTAAAAATATTATATAGTGGATGCCATGATTAGATTACATAGTGAAGATTAATATTGAGAAGGATGAACAAAGACAGGGTGACTCCATATTTCCATCAGAATTTTTTTTTTTCATATGTCAAATGCATTGACTGGGAAGCGAATCCGGGCCAGCTGCTTGGAAGGCAGCTATGCTAACCACTAGACCACCAATGCTCGGTTTTACAAAGGAGGAGAGGTGAGTTGAGATCATTTAAATCACCTAGATTTTGCAGATGATATGGTTGTTAAACAATGCAAAACTCTCCATACAGTAGTGCCACCCTGTGACAACCAGAGTAATCAGTGGATGCCAGAAGGCTTGTGCATAAAATCCCTATCTAGTGCCTACTCATCCAATATCATCAGACTAGTTTCTGGCTTGTGGCCTTCATCAGTGAGGAGCCTTGGATCTGGGAGCACTGCATCTAGATCTTAGGATCTCTCTATTTGGCACAGGGTGGCACTACTGTATGGAGAGCTTTGCCTTGTTTGATAACAATTATGGCTAGTATGAGATAGTGATCATGTGATGATATGGTTGTTTTTGTAAATAAGGTTTCAGAGTTTAGGAAATGTTTGCAAGAATTATCAGATGAAAGTAAGAAAAGAGGATTAAAGGTAAATGTTAAAAAGGCTAAAATAATGTTCATTGGAATTAACAATTACAAATATCTTGATCAGATTAATAATATAGATAAAAGCATGGATAAACTTAGTCATAGAATTAAACTTAGGTGACATGTTTTTGGTAAAAATAACTTAGAAAATATGCATATATTATGTTTGAAAAGGAAGGTTTTTAATAAATATGTTCTACTAATTCTTACATATAGATCTGAGACTTGGACATTTAATAGGAGAATAATACAGAGACTTCAAACTAATCAACAAAGTATAGAGAGATATATATTAGTAGAAAGAAGAATGAATCAAAAATGAAATACATGGATGAGAGAACAAACAGGTGTTACTGATACCATTGAAAAAATTAAGCCACTGAAATGGGGCTGGATTGGACATATTTCTAGAAGAGGTGATATTGGATGGATAGTTGAAATATTAAAGTGAATTCTAAGAGATCGTAAAAGACCTATAAAGAGACCAAATGGGAAATGGATGGATGAAATACAGAATGTGTTGAGGTAATATGGAAAAGAGAGGTTAGGTATTGAAATAACTGGATTAAACTTGGAAAGATCTTCATCCTGTAGTGGATTGATAATGATTGAAAATAATAATAATGATGATAATAGAAGAAAGTTTTCTTCGAAATCTTTTTTCTTAATTTATATACTAAAAAATGATTTCCTTTAGCTTCTCAATTCATTTCACCTGCAGACGGTTAATTACCCCAGTAAACTATATAATTATAATAATTTATGCAAAGCTTAAACCTATATAGCATTACATACTTTACGCTATGGCATAATGTTTTATTCATCTCTAGCCCGATGTAGATATTAGCAACAAAATATTAAGAAATTATCTAGGCAAACTAAAAGGAATACGATAAAAACAAAGAATATATATTCTTGAGAATTGTTTTTTATATAAAAAGCAGAAGAAAAATGTCCTGTATGCAAATCTGCTTTCGGGCAGAGAGCTTTAACATACATCATAATGCGCACATATATTGTACAGCTGCTACATGGTAATGGGAAAGAAAGTATTCTTACTGATGGTGGAAAATCCGAGACATTTGAAAGGATTGATATTAAACTGGATTATGTATTTGTTCTAACTTTGTTTATATATATATATTAAGGCTGTCACCTTAAGACTATGCGCCTGAACTACGATAGTAGGAACATCTACAAATCTTTAACACAAGATTAACGACTTTTAAAGACAAGAGCAGTCACTCTTATCTTCGACCTACTTTTTAAATATATACGCGAATCTAAAGCACTTTGATTTGAGAGCTTAAAGCTATTAAATACTTCAATGATTAAGTCCACAATTTCTATTTCACACTAACGTTCGCGATCCCTACTATCGTAGTTTAGGCGCATAGTCTTAAGGTGATAAACTTTATATATATATTACTTACGTAATAACTTTGTTTATATTTTTTTATTTTTATGACAGTTTCAAGGAAAAAAACAAAACATTTTTGTCTCTTCTAATATATAACGTTATATAAAATATTGGAAGTTTCAGTTATTTTCTGTTCATTTACCTATAATCTGAGTTATTTATTTACATATATAACAATACACATTTAATTCTCTGTTGGGACTCGGGTTTATTGAGATAAAAATAATTAGAGCAAATTAATTTTTCAATCCAAAATAAAAAAATTATTTAGATGCATACACACACATACATGTGAGTGTAAAAGGGCACATATCTAACATAACTTTTTATGCACCAAATAAATTCAAATGCGTATTTAGCAAAATCCCAAATAATATTTTTGTAACTTTAAAATTATAAATTCTATTAATAAAAATAATGGATTTTGAATAAATTGGAAAATATGCTTTTGACGTATGAACAAACTAATTGAAAATGTATATTAAATATTTTATAAAAAATAAAATTTTGTTTATACAACAGTAGTTCAAAGATTAGCAAAAATGTTATAAAAATAAATGTTCATTTTATCCAAGCGCTATAGTCATAACTGACATTATATAATAAAATAATGATAGAGTACGATTCGACTATAATAATTTCGTTAATTATCACATTATGTTTATAAAAGCTATTGCATTGAAGTGGAATATATAAGATAAATAAATATTTTCTTTAATAATAAAAATCGTTATAAGATACATAAAAGTAAAATTTATAATCTATATTTAGTTTTTTTTTTCAATAAATAATAAAAAGGAGAAGAAAAAGAATAAGAAGAAGTAGAAGAAGAAGAATGAGAAGGATAAGAAGAAGGAGGAGAAAAAGAAGAAGAGAAAAAAAGGAGACAAAAAGAGGAAAAGGCAAGAAGAAAAAAAGAGGAGAAAAAGAAGTAGAAGAAGGAGAAGAAAAAGAAGAGAAGAAAGAAAGAGGCGGATATATACTAAAAAGGGTAATTAAATCATTGAGCAAATATAGAATGTAAAGATAAGTAGTAAAAAAGACTCATACAATGAAAGATCAACTTTTTTCTAGATAGACTAAATGACTGGAAAATGATGTTCTGCTGAAATTTAATCCGATGGCACACTAATGAACCTAAGAGTTAGAGGTCTTTGAATCGAAGCTCAATTCTGTCACATCATAGTGATGATGATCCATTCGATTATATATTTAGTTACTAAAAGGTGATCTTATATTTATATACATGCAAGTTTCCTGCCAAAACTTAATCTACACACAAATATAAACGCACTTAGTTGTTATAACACATTGCTCAGAACCTAAACGTCTAATTTTGTTCTGTTAGATTTTAAGTCTAGGCAATAGGGTAATACAACCAAGCAATAATTATGATTACAGTGGTTAGTAGATTTCCATTGCTCCCCTCTACCTGAATCACATTTATTTTAGCTTTTTTTTTTTTTTTTTTGAGATCTACCGTATATAATTTAACAATCTGATATTTTCAGCAGTACACGCAGCTTTTTATACTTTTAAGTACCTGTACATTCTTTATATTAAAGGTTTTTTTTGGTATTCATTCATCATTTTATTCCAAATTTCATCATCTTTCTTCACTATTAATTTTAAAAAAAATTTCTGCAGAATCTTTTGTCTAATTTATTTTGAACAAAAAGTCTGTTAAATAAAAATTTTCTCTTATTTAATTCAACTTTAATTTTATAACTTATTCTATTTTTGAACTGAATCTATAATATTTAACTTGCTTCAAATCTCTTTTAAATAATGTTTTATTTTAACTAGAAAATATAAACTCGTGATTTTATTTAAATACTGATAAATAGTCAAAATAAGTCATGGATCACATGACCCTATTCTCTTAAGCTTGTAAGTTATAAACAATGAGGATTGCCAATTCCTCAACAAGCTTTGGGATAAATGCTTAGCTAGAGAAAGCATTTAAAAATATCTCTGTCAGGACCCCCCCCCCCAACCTCTGACTATGGTTTCGTGCTCTGGCACTGCTCAGAGAGGTGCAAGGGTAGGTTCAGACACTAGATCTAAAAATACCAACCCAAAGCCAGAATTTAACTAAAAGTTATCTATTGAGTGGGTTTGTGTTTTCAGATCTAATGTCTGAACCTATCCTAGCACCTCTCTGAGGAGTGCCAGAGCATGAAACCATGGTCAGATGTTTGGGGGGGTTCTGACAGAGATATTTTAAATGCTTTCTCTAGCTAAGCATTTATCACAAAGCTTGTTGAGGAATTAATTGGCAATCCTCATTGTTTAAATTCTGATAGTGTATCATAAATAGAGATTCTACACAAAGTCGACATCCAGAAGACCCATCATTTCTGTAATAAGACAAAAAACATTTTGATTTCACATTGGTTTTTTACTAAATATCTATTAAACATAACATGGTGAGTTTTATTTCAAATCTTCTAGCAAAGAAACAATCTTTGTTGAAGAAAGTTCAAATATATTCCATTTGTCTAAAGAATCTTTACCTATGTAATATTGTGAAATATGAATTTTTTCTACAGTACAAGCTTTTTCATATCTGCACTTCTATATGTAATATATAGGGGGTTTGAATTCACACTTTCACATGACCCTCAACCATCCATGCTATCTCATACTGCTAATATACTTGATCACACGCATGTCATTTATCTTTTTCACATGTTTGTGATCAAGTATATCAGCAGTATGAGATAGCATGGGTGGTTGAGGATCATGTGAGGGTCTGAGTTCAAACCCCCTATGAAGTGTTTATAAAACTCTAAATACAAACATTATCATATCTTCTCTTTTAGATATTAGCACAACTTTTGTATTTATAGAAGATAATTAATTTTTATAATTTGCTTTGGAATATACGTCTGAGGATAAAACAAATTAAGTTCTAGAATGAGTGTCTTTATGCAGTATGGCATACTTTATAATGTTAAGCAAAGGGGAACAATCAAATTATGCAGATGATGCTTAGAAATATCCATAATTTATGCTTTATTTCAACAAAAAATAAACTACCATTCGATATTGGTCTAGTAATACTAGGCTATTTTCTGTATATCCAACATAAGTCTTATTCCTATTGGAAAGCACATAGTCCCAAGATAGAACTGAAGAAAAGTTGACTGTATATCAAGATATTGATCAAAACCCCACACATTCTCTCTGTTATGATAGATTTAACAAATTCATAAAAATATCTAACAAAAAATTCATTCTTAAAAACGTTAATTTTACCCAAGTTGAGTGGAAAATATCAGCGCTCTTTATAATTAAATTCTGTCTGCCAAAGATTCACAAATTATTGTCAAAGTTATATTCTTGAGGTTACAGCTTTAGTAAATATTACTTAATCAATGTGTGTTTAAATAAATTTATAATTAATTTACAAGATCTTTCCATTGACTCATTGTAAATCGAAAGATTTCACGAGTATTAATATGTAATAAGAAATGTGGACTTAATCAGTGAAGTACTGAATAGCTTCACGCTCTCAGATCTAACTGCTTCAGCTTCACCTATTTATATAGAAAGTAGGTTGAAATTAAGAAGGGTTCCCCTCTTTTCTTACAAAACGTAAGCTTGTGGTTAAGACCTGTAGAGGTCCCTACTATCGCATTTTTACGCGCATATTCTTGAGGTTAAAGCCTTAGTACATATTAAAAAAATTTTGGAAAAAGAGAGAGAGCAAAAAATAAAAAGCTATAGATACTGAAAATGATAATATAATTGATTTCAGAAAGAATTTGGCATACATGTCCATGTAATAGAGATGGATAAAGCTATAAAATCTTTTTTCCATCCTTCTATTATAAATATTTTCTGCCGTGTATCAGTGCTTATCATCATCCAACTTAGAAGGATAGTGCTATATAGTTATATGCCTTTATCTGTAAATACACATATGGTAATAAACATAGATTCAAATTGCAAGCTAAGGTATGACTTTTCTTGCATAATTAATCACTTCTATAGTATTTTATTATATTCTTTCAAGCAAAGTTTAATGAACAAAATCTGAATAAAGCAATTATGATTTAACTTGAAACTAGTTAAATTCTTGAAACACAATTAGAAAGATTCATAATAAATCAATATAATTCTCCAAAAGAAATTTATGATCCAATTCTAATGGGATATCCTTAAGTGGTAGAATTTGCAGACTTGTGAGAACAGGTGCATGATATTACATTTCATTTGGTCAAATCACATCACAAAAATTTAATTATTCTTGCCACACTAACTAATAATGTAAATGAATTTAAATCACTCTATAATGATCAAGACGTTTCTATTTGGCATATATTTTTATCCTTATCAGGAAAGGTACCAGAAGCAAAGTATGAGATAATTAAATCTTCATTGTAATAAACAGTTTATCAATAAAAAATTCAAAGATTATCATCAAACAGTTTAACAATATTACTATTTAGGGTTAAGAATTTTCTGATGTAAGGCAGAAAACTTCAAATAGATATTTAATGATAATGTGATAGGGATTATATCCCTAATACTCTCTGTGTCATTAGTGATAGAGCGCACCAATGGTTTCTATGAAGGATAAATGAGCATAGAAGAACTTTTAAAAGGTCTACCATAGCATTAACCATTTTATATATTAGGCATTTGAGCTAAAAATTGATAGCATCACAAGTTAGACCACTATATTTCACTTCAAACCTAATAAAATCTGTAGATATTTGATGGATTTGGCTTACCCTTGATTACGCTAATCTAGGTAAGACCACAGGAGCAGATGAAAATTTTCATGGTTTTCAAAAAAAATCTATAACTTAAAGTCGAAGTATGATTGACAAAGCTATTCCAAAAATTTAACAATACAAACCTACACCAATTTTAAAATGTAAGAAACTAACAAGAATCTAATAAAATTACCACCCACTATTATTATATGTTGTTCCACATAAACTCTTTGGAATAATAATCCTAATAAAAATGTCAACAATTGAAAATTGTTTATCATTTTTAGGACAGGTTAGATTTTGACTAGAAGTTCTATTTATAACAATTTACATAGGCAAGGGTTTTTTAAAGATATTAGAGATTTATTTATTTATTTAGCTATGGATTTAAACAACTTAAATATTAACAAGATATCATAAAGAAACTTGTAGAGATTACCAACCAGGAATAGATTCACCAGTGTCTTTTATTAAGACCTCCAATTCACCAATGTAACCACAAATCCAACAGTCATTAAGGATATGGTTTATTGTTTGTATCTGCTCACATTTACAAAGGTCAGTTGTTGATAAATTTCATTTATAAAGCAGATGAGTGCAACTACCATGTATTGCCCTAAATCTGTTAATGAGACTCCATTTACATCCAGGAAAATCAAATCCAGCTTGTTTTAATGTTAGATTAAAGAAAATATTTGAAATTTCATAATAATTCCTATTTTTATGCCATATTTCTTTGATTGTAATGTTCTTGGTTGAATATCCAAAACAGAGATCATGATTTGAATCAAATCTTAGATGGCAAACTATATCTTGAGTTATTGGCAAATCCAATCTACTTAATTTATATTTTTCATTTTTATTCCTCACATGTCTATGTCTTCTGTTGCAAGCTTAATAGATGACAGTGCAATGTGATGCACTATGGCTTCTTTTTTCAGTCAGGAATCTCTTAGCTACTATGCCCAGAGAAACCTGTTATGCCACCTTATCTTCCTTTTCCATTCCCCAACCAAAGTTTTCCCATATTTTTCCCCCCCCCCCCCCCCCCCCCCCCCCCCCCCCCCCCTCCCCCTCTTATTTGTACCCTTTCTGCTTGTAAGCATTTACATTCAGTTAACAGATGTCTAATATTTTCTATGCCTTCCTTACATAACTTGCAGAATAAATCATCCACATTTCTCAATTTATATGTATATTCCCTTGTTGCTAAAGATCCTGTTCCAGCCTTCCACAGTAAACTACTTTCCTTGGAAAATTCTCCATACAGCAGTGCCACCATGTGTAAGCCTTCATAATTAATATGTGTAAGCATGAGAATGTGAAATAGAAGACAAATAACAGTGCTTAATAAAACCATATCCAAGACTACCCAGACAAATATTTCCACATTTGTTTAAAGCTCATAGCTTTTATCAGTAAGGAGCTTTGGTTCTTGAAGTAGTACATTTAGACATTTATAATCTAAGACATCTTCCTTGTAACAGCCATCATTTACCTCTGTTACACTATTAAGCCATAAGCTTAAACTGAAAAACATGTTTTCAATCTAAGCTAACTTGCTTGTATAGTTATATAGATCTGAAACCAGTTCAGTATTCATGTATTATGGTGTGCTTTGATTTTAACAACTATAGAAATCTTTACCCTGTGATATCTATTGGTTACTAAAACTTACAACAGGTGGCATAGAAATATAAAAAAATATATACTGCTAAATCAGCCATGAGTAAGCCAAAGTCATGCAAAATAACCAAGAACACCATCATACATAAATGTGAACTGGTTTTCGATCTATGTGACTATTTGAGCAAGTTGGTTTAGAGTAAAAACGTTTATATGTTTTTCAGTTTAGGTTGGTGGCTTAATAGTTAAAATGAGAGGTAAAGGATAGCTACTAGAAAGAAGGTGCATTAGATTCTTAAAGTCCAAGTGCACTGTTCCAAAACTCAAACTCTTCACCGATGAAATCCATATGCTTAAAACTAATTACACTGGATATAAATAGCAATGGATAGGATTTCGTGAAGCACTATCATCTGACATCTATTAGTTACTAAAGAAGTCATATGATAGAGACATGTGATATTTATATATATCTTCTGGAGCAGATGAATGACAGCCTCCTGCAGTCCACCCAGTAAGTGACATGCACTGGTATCTGAAACTAATGTTTCCACATAGAAACCAAACTTCATTTTCTTGAACTTTCTGGTTAAGACAATGAAACTATTAAAGATTGCTGCTATTAATCTAATCTCAGCTTAAAATTGTGTTCGAGGGGGAGGGGAATAAAGTTCTAAAATTTAGGGAATCTTATCTCTTAGAATTCTTAAAACAGTGCAGAAATTTCATCTATGGTGAAGATATTGCTTTGATGTCATAAAGATCATTCTTAGAAATAAAAATTTCTTAGTTTTCATGTCAAGTTACAATAAAGTAAGAAATATATATTAAGACTATGTACCTAAAATGTGACAATAGGGATCTATACAAATCTAAACACAATGACTTTAAAGCCTAGTGGAAGAATTTTAAATCTATGCTGTAATTTGCTATAGTACTAAACATCATTTAATAAAAACATGCTGAAATTGGAAACTTTTTCAGAAATTGGGATCTAATCCCACAATGATCAAATTTTTATATGACATATAGGATATTATATTTTAAAAATTGGATATAGCCTTTAGCAACCATAAACATGAAACTTATCCCTACTCTATGCTATATAAAAATAATTTAGGACCAGTGTATTAATCTTTTACCCTTCTATCGAAGGCTAAATTTAAAATAATTTTTAAAAAGAATTTACTCTAAAAGCAGTAGAATACTGCTTGGGTTGCAATGTAGATAGTCTGACAGGCTCCTTAGAACTAGTATAGTTTTCTGGGTAATACTGCTTTCTGGTTTGAAAACAAAAATGCTTCTAATAAAACCTCTGAATGTAGAAATATTATTGGCACACTACAGTTCATTTATATGTAGTAGTTTTCTATCCTTTGATGTATTCTTAAAACAGGCAAAACTCTCTATACATACATATTGCCACTCAGTGCAAGCCAGAGTAATCAATGAATGACAGAAGTTTTGTGCATAAAATCCCTATCTAGTGCCTACTCATCCAATATCCCCAGATTAGTTTCTGGCTTGTGGCCTTTGGCAGTGAGGAGCCTTGGATCTAAGAGCACTGCACCTAGACCTTAGGATTACTCTGGCTTGCACTGAATGGCAATACTGTATGGAGAGTTTTGACTGTTTTAATAACAGTTATGAGCAAGCATAAGAAATGGTGATCATGTGATGTATTCTTCCAACAAATAATAAGACAAGTTGCATATCAAAAAATGTGTAAAAAGCAACAAAGTAGATCGATTTATCATTAAATAGGACACAATTCAAATCAAATTATTATTCAGGACATTCATTTAAGAAACTCTTTAAACTAACCATTAAGATATAAGAAATGGATATTTTGCAAGGTTTTAACCAATTTACTTTTTCAGATCTTACAATAACCCAATTGGATTTGACACTCCTAGATGGTACTAAAGTCTTAGTAATATACACAGTTACTGTGCTTCTTAGTCCAGTAATGGAGTTCAACAACTTAACTTATTAAATGAAAGTTTGTGATGATGGCATTTTAGTCGCATCCTCTAATATTAATTGCTAAATATTTTTAACAACTTTTGACTTCTTGTTCATCTGAAAGTTTGTGATGGTGGTATCTTTGTTTTAAATATACGTTAAACCATTTTCATCATGTAGTATTAATTGTTTTTAGAACAATTCATTAAACTTTTCAGATATATTCAGCTATTAATAATAGAAAACAAGCTACTATGTAACCCAACGTTTCAAGGGTCATTATTCTTCTTTCTTTTCCAGAAGTCACTGGCTAACAAGTACAGCATTACCACATGGGTCAAATCTGGGACTTTTGGATTTATGAATATTTAATTTAAAGTAATCCTTTAACCAACTACATTGTAGTCTCAAAATCTTGTAGTTGTATCCAAGCCATAATATCACATAATTAAAATGATTTATATAATATACTTTTGATTTATATGTTTACTTCCAGCTTTGAGCCACATAGGTAATAATGCCCAATCTATGTGCACCTTGTCAGAACTGAATAAAGATACTAATGAATCTATCACCTAGTTAAAACCTCTGTCAGTTACTTTATAATATTCATGAGTAATTAGTTATATATTAATAAAATATTTATATTCTAAATAAATAATTATCGATCTTTTCCATATTTTATCTTTTTCACATTTTAATTTAAATTGTTTTTTATAGATAGACAACTTCCCTATTTCTTCATTCTTTTTTATTTCATAAATAATTTCATATAAATAAAGATACAATAAAAGACAAATAACCCCCGAGATGCATTTTGTGCTGAGCCAGCACTCATCAGTTGGACCAGGTCATCACCTCTCATGTACATCTTTATTACACGAAGAGCATTTATGTAGAGCAAATTGTCTCATTTTTATTTTCAAGCGTCAATTTACTCCACTCCTAACTTTTACGTTATCAACTTTCTGATAAACACATTTATTAAATTAGAGATTTTCTCTAGCACAGATATAAACTTTAATCCAAGTTAAAGTTTAATATATCTGATTTTCAGCGCACACACATGGCTATTTACGTTTCTCTTTCTCCCATGCGTAATATCTTTTTTTATAGATAGACAACTTCCACATTTCTCCATTATTTTTTATTTCATAAATAATTTCATATAAATAAAGATACAATAAAAGACAAATACCCCCCAAAATGCATTTCGTGCTGAACAAGCACTTATCAGTTGGACCAGGTCATCATCTCTCATATACATCTTTTTTTTTTGTTTTATAAGTAGTAATAATATTTATAGTAACGAAACAGGGTCTTAGGGCAAAATGATTATCATATCTGCTTATCATGCCCATGACTTGAGATTCAAAACTATGATAAATGAACTTGCATTTCTTTTCAAAGGCATCCAAGATATATTAGCCAATAAGTATTTAGCTATTTTTGTCTAGATGATAAAAATTCTTATGACCCCAAGATTGACTGTTGGGAAATACTTTCAATTCATTGTTCTTATGGAAGGTGAGAATTGTTATAAAGTTTTTTGCATGTGGTAGTTATTTATAGCTCTAATATTTTTTTTTATCTGTGTGTGTATGTATATATAACAAATACAAAGTTATTTTCAATTTCATATGTTTATACGTAATCTCCAATCTTGACCAACAAAACCTAGTGTTATCTATAAACAGTTCAGAACCGCTCCTTTACTAAATTGTTCAGACAATGCAAAATGACTGAGCAACTTTGTAAAGCAGGAATCCTGAAATAAAGTCCAGTTTGTATATCTCTAATACACGTTTGAAAACAGAATCCTCCTTACTGTTTAATGAGATATTTTTCAGATATAAGGGCTAATTGCAAATAATTAAATAAACAATGTCCAACCAGTAATATTTTCTGTTGCCTTTTAGAATATCTGTAATGACTCCTTAATGGGTAAGTATGAGCAATTTGTGTTTACTGCATTAGCTTATTAAAGAGGACTTAAATTTTGTCAAATCATTAATCATCTTTGCAATTACCATAGCGATAGAATTTGTATATTTGTGAAAACACATTACTTTATAATTGCACCCACAGAAAACCTGACTTCAGGCTTTTTTTATTGTGTGCAATTGTGTATAAGTAAATAATATATGCAACACTATTGATGTTAAGTAAACAATAAGGAGAGTAGATTTATGGCAAGGAAAATGTTTTGTTATGATGTCGTGTGAGCCATTACATTTAATGATGAATCAATCAAATCTGAATTTAGATGAGATTTTGCTCAGAAAATAATGTACGCCTGGAAGGTATCACATATAGTTTAAAATGGCCTGTATTGCAAAATTGGGTTAAGTTGCGATGCATGTGAGCTACTCGTAAATGATTAAAAGAAAGTTGCAACATCAGTTATGTTAGCAGTGATAAAGTAAATATTTTTAATTTTTCTAAATGTATAAAAAGTGTAACCATCTTGATGTTTATTCTCCAAGACCTAGAAGCTAGGAGTTACCAGGGTTCAAAAATGATAAAATTACTTTTAACAAAACTTGCTTTGGCAGAAAAAGGCTATAAGTTTTTGTTTTTGAAAGCTATTCCTCAACTGAAAAAAGACTGTATAGAGTTGAATTCCACATAAAGTCTAACAAGTTATATCAAGGCTTACGCTAAAACAGGTCTATTTTAGAAAATTAAAAAAAGGAAATTTTTTATTTCTTATTGCATAATAAAGATTGATTATGATGAGTTAGAAGAAGTTAACAGCTACAAATACCTTGGTTAGATTATTAATACACATGAAAATGTAATGGATGAAATTAATCATAGAATTAAATTGCTTGGAGTGTTTTTAATAGAAATAACTTGATACTAAAAAGAAATATGCCTATGTGTTTGAAAAGAAAGGTTTCTAATAAATGTGTTTTAGCAGTCTTATTTATGGATCTGAGACTTGGATACTTAATAGAAGATGAATACAGAGACTTCAGCCCTCTCAAAGAAGTATGGAGAGATGCATATTAGGAGTAACAAGAAGAGATTGAAAATCAATATATGGGTAAGAGAACAAACAGGTGTTACTGACTTCATTGAAAAAATTAAAAGATTGAAGTGAAGTTGGGCTGTACATATTGCTAAAAGAGATGATAATAGATGGATAATTGAAATCTTAAACTAGATTATAAGAGATTGTAAAAGATCCAGAAAGAGACCACATGTGAGATGGATGAATGGATGAAATAATAAAATGTATAGGGGTGATGTGGAGAAGAAAAGTTTAAGATTGGAGAAAGTGGATTGAAGTTGGAGAGACCTTCATCTGCAGTGGATTAATAATAGTTGATGATGATGATCAATGTTACTGCATTGGTCCCATTATTTTTTTATTGTAGTCTAAAAATTTTATTGACATATATTAAAAATAACAACAAATTAATGCCTAAAGTTCCACAATGAATTCAAATGCTCAGCCATCTCTGAATTTTTATACATCTGGGTTGAACACTTTATGTATATAGAAAAAAATGCTATTATACAACATGGATAAATCCAAGGACAAAACAATCTATGTATAGATTGTATTATAGTTAGAAGTTGTATTATAGTTAAGAAGTATTAATATAAAAAAGCCAATACTATACTATAGGTGTAATTCATTGGACTGACCTTACGTTAAATTTGCTCCAAAGTTAAAATGATAATACTATTAAGGACTCTAGCTCAAGTATATTGAAAAGGAAACTAATTTAGTTCTATTTAAACTTTGTTTCAATTACTATTAACATTAAATCTGCCAGTATGAATTTTTAAGATAGTTATATTACCAAATTATTAAAGTTTCTTATTAAGACATCAAAAAAAATCTTGAAGACAATACTCTGATAAAAAATTACATTATTAATAGGTTAATTAAAGGTAGCACAACATTCTCTGTTTATCTGAATAATGGAATGAATATGAAGCTTCATAGCAATATAGACATTTGTGAGCAAAAATGCAGTGGTCCAAACAATTAGTGTATTAAATCTACATGCACACACAACAACAACAATAACAACAGCCATTTTCTGATTATGGTGCTGCTAAATCTCTTTTTAAGGCATTAAAAATGTCATGTGAACTGTTAAAAAAATCATAAATCCATTAAATCATTGGATGGTATTCTTTTTTATGTATAATCCTGATATTTAAAATAATTGGGGGAGAAGTGTACAGTTGATCATAACAAAAATTTATTTAGATTTGGGCAAAGATATTGAATTTGGTGTGGTTAGAACAACTTTATTCCATCTTTAAAATGGAAAGGCTGTGGGTTCGAATGAAATTTTTTGAAAAGTTTTAAAAGATTCTGCTGATACATTATCTTTTAGATCTATTGATTCCTTATATAGTGATTGATCTGTCATTGTAACATTTGATCTTAAGAAGATTTTATTGTTCTAATTCATAAAAATAAGTGGGAACTAAGAAATGGAGACTGCCATGCATATGAATAAAGAATATATATATACTTGATTACAAAGAAATCAAGTCATATGTCAAATGACCTAATTTAACAAGCTTGTATTACAAATGTTATATATAAAGCTCACAAATAATCTTTTAACATGATTTTCAGAATATCCCCAACCCCAGACCGGTTTCTGCTACTGGCTTATTTGTGAGCTGTATATATAACATTAGTAATACAAGCTTGTTAAATTAGGTCATATGACATATGACTTGATTTCTTTTTTGCTATTAAGGCTTTGGTGATTTTATATTGTTAAAGTTATTAATATGTGGTGTATCTGAACTTGGTTCAGTCCTATATGGCTATTCAAGTTAGCTAGATTGGAAGACATATGAATGTCTGAACTTTTCAGATTTCTACTTAATAGTTATCCATTAGATAAAGTGTTTGGTTTGACCTGGTGTTTTTAATCTAATGCTTGAATATCACTGAGGTAGCCGGTAAAAAAAAAACCTAGTCTGGGGTGGGGGTGGGGGGATATTCTGCAAAGCTTGTTAAGAGCTTATTTGCAAGCTCTGTATATAATACATATACTCGACTTCATTAAAATAAAATCTCATGAATATAGGTTAAATGAGATATAATAATTGCTAATCTAATAAAATAATTAGTAACCTTTGTTTTTGTTTTTTTATCAAAAGTGATAGTTGTGAACAAATGCTTGTTAAAAAAATATGACATCTATGAAATAAATGGGTAATATGTATATATATTTCTCCACATTTCATTGAGTAGTCTGATATCTCTGTATTGCTTTTTATTAGGTATCCAAGTCTCAGATCCATAACTAAGAACTGGTGAACATAACTTAAAGGAACTTAGTCTTAGCAAATTCCTAATGTCCACTCCATACATTCTTGTCATTGTAGGTGTTATTACTATGTGATTATTCATATAGCATATGGACATGGATTGGCTGCTCACCATTCCATATCAACCAGTATGGTAACTCTATTGGCTTCCTTAACTTCAAACCTGATGAATATATATATATATATATGTAAAATTAAGAATGTGCTAATAACCAATATGAAAAAATCATATATATATATATATATAGACAGTTATCAAATATTACAGTAATAAATCCTTATTACAACACAATATTTGTTGCTTTGCTGAGTCAGTAATAATTGATAATTGTTTGGATACTCTAGAAGAATATATTTTATTACATATTATCTACAGTATGTACATATAATATAGTTTACTTTTATATATACATAAAATTAAGAGCATGCTAATATATAAGCTATATATAACTCATGTGACATCTGACTTTTTATTATTACCATTATTATTTGAATAGTTTAAACAGGCTTAGCCTGTACTCAATGTGCTTTAAAATTTGCAATAATCAAGCATATTTTGCCTGGTTTGGAAGGTTCCCTCTATCGGCAAAATATGCTTGATTGTTGCAAATTTTAAGGCACATTGAGTACAGGCTAAAGCCTGTTTAAACTATTTACATATGCTCTCTGTGCACTCAATAAATTAATTACTACTCTTCAATTATTATTTACATAATACTTAGGGTGAAATTTGAAATTTATAATTGCAATTTATAATTATAATTGTCTATTTTATTAGTCTACATTCAGAATAGGCTACATTCATCTGATTAAAGAGGTTTATTTAAACTTCTTTCTAGCAAAAATTTCAATTTCTGTGGTCAAGTTGTGATCTTTAGTGAATACATAAGTATATTAGACCATTAATAAAAGTGGAATCCACCTTTATTGTTAAAAAGAGGTTGTCTTGACAACAGTTTGAAATTGTTGATGGTTACTGTTATTGGAATTGTCTAAGCGTTGACTGGTTTTTAATGATATATATGTTATTGTATTGCCAAATATTAAAGTGGAGTGTGTATTATTTACTATTAAAAAAGACAATTGTATTTAATTTTATATATAAACAAAGAAATAAATCACCTTATTCCAGGCTATGAATTAAAAGCATTCTAAATATTAAACAAAATAATTAAGAATTGAATGAATCCACCTATTCTTGGGAGCTCTCATGTTTATAAGCATACCTTTGTCAATGTTTTTGGTAATTCAGAGTGAAATTAATTTATCAGCCAGATAGATTGAGCTATGTTTAACTTAATATTATATATGTATATTCATATTGTGATTTACTTTACTACATATAGATGATTTAAATGTTTATTACAAAATTTAAACTAAGAAGGAATTTCTTTACTTTGTTAACAAATCTGTTTAATAAATATCTTACAATAAATAATTTTGATTAATCAATATTCATATTCTCTGACTTAAGTATTCAAAACAAATTTTTTTATATATAAAGAGGACCAATAGGGAAGTAAAACCACTTTCCTGTTACCATATTGTTAAATATTGAAATGAGATTGTCTATTATTATTATTATTATTATTATTATTATTATTATTATTATTATTATTATTATTATTATTATTATTATTATTATTATTATTATTATTATTATTATTATTATTATTATTATTATTATTATTATTATTATTATTATTATTATTATTATTATTATTATTATTATTATTATTATTATTATTATTATTATTATTATTATTATTATTATTATTATTATTATTATTATTATTATTATTATTATTATTATTATTATTATTATTATTATTATTATTATTATTTTTTTTTTATTTTTTTATTATTATTATTATTATTATTTTAATACATTTTTTTATTATTATTATTATTATTATAACATCATCTTCATCATCATCATCATTATAACAGTTTTTATTATATATATATTTAAAAATGTACCTATTCATGCAGCAAGTAAGATCAAATATATTACTAAGATAATACACAAGCAAGATTCCTGAAGAATTATTTAAATGAACTTACAAACAACCCATCTCTTACATCAATGCAGATCTAGTTTGGTACATTATATGCTCATTAAAGTCATTAGACTATATATAATTGATGTCTTATGCTGCATTAAACATAATCAAATTTAAAGTTTTATCACTTCAGACATTTTCCACTGCAAACTGAAAACCCACTTGATCTAAGAATGCACCAGTACTATGGCACAATAGTTGTCGTTTAAAAATGATAACATTCAACAATGTTCCAAATAAGGTACCTGTTATCTCTTCCCCAATTTAGGCACCTGTCAATAAGAAAGTTAGTTTGATTTTCTATAAGTCAAATGCATAATAAACTGATTGACACAAATACAACCCAAACTATTGAAGTCCCAATAATTATAATGATTCAGCAATGGAAACTGAATCGCAAAATGATTCAGACTAAAATTGAGAGAGTTGAAATCGATTATCCAATTACAAAAGTAAATCCTTTAAACAATGCAAAATAAACTATTAAGATGCAAAGACAGTATCTACTGAAAGACCTAATCTTTTATCATCATAGTAGTGGAAAAAATCTTAATGTGACCACAAAATACTATTCCAATTCAACAGCTGGAAAAATCAATAAATCTTTGGATCAAACTTTATAAACGAGAACTTTGCTTTATATTAGCCAATTGAATATGGTATTGCTTTAACTCACTCAGTCTCCCTCAAGACATATTTTAATTTTAGCCTAAAAAATCATATACCTCCTGACTCTGTTCTATTTGAAATGAAAGTCAATGATTTCACATTATAGTCAGTGAATTTTTTGATACTATAACAATGTTTTTTCTCTTACTTTTACAAATTTTACTCCAAATATTGAAGTTTTATACCAGGGATGAGTAATTTCTTTGGTAAGAAGAGTCACATAATATTTTTCAAGCATTTTTGACTATTTAAAGCCACAAACCATCAAATGTCACAAATACCATTCTAAATTCATAGTAACAATCTTTTTAAATCATACTACTTAAAAGCTAAAAAATTAGTTTCAAAATGCCTTTTTACATCTTTAAAACATTTATAAAATAAAAATATTGTAATATTTGATACATTTTATAAGAGCTGTGTTTAGATTGTACTACTATAGAAAGTAATCATCCTTTCCTCACAAGCACTGTTAAACAGTGGTGTTAAATATGCAAGGACCCAATAGTCATATTGTTTCATGAGTCACACTCTGTAGCCTTGGGCCCACATGTGGCTTGCAAGCACAATTTGCTCACCATTACTATATACAATAACTTTTACACCACCAAAGAGATAAATCTAATTCATATACAGTGATATTTTTATTGCTAATAAATAAAAGTAAGTATTATTCATAAATTAATACTCATTCTAAAGACATAAAATGAATGTTAATGTAACTGAAGTAAATGCAAGAGAAATTATCTTCACCACCTTATTCTTCTCCTTTACTTTCTTTGCATTTCTTCATATATTCATATGTATTGCTTATAATAACTCCTCTCATATACACTTTAATGCAAAAATTTTTTTAAATAAAACTTTTTTGTTTTCCTGGCAGTTAAAAATAGTTTTAAAAGACAGAGGAAATTGAAAATGTTCTGATGAAAATGCTCTGATGAAGACTGACAGACAGTTGAAACTGTCAGGAAAATAAAGAAGTTTTATTTAAAAATGTTTTTGCATTAAAATGTATATGAGTTCACAATCTTCCTGTTTTGTCTTCAACAATTGAATTGGTCAAACCTCCCCCCCCCCATTATATCACATTATTTATACGAATAAGATATTTCTGTTGACTTTAATTAATATCTGGGTAGATTTGGACATTTCTAAATTTTTAGCTCTAACATCAATGCTACTAGAGTTAAAATCCAGACTCGTAATAAATCTTTCTGAACATCCAAAATTTTATATCCAGATCAACATATGAGCATTATCATCTATTGCCATTCTACTTTTATTATTAATGTTACTATTCTATATTTGTATAATACATTGGCATTAAAGCATCAATTAATTAATCAAGTTAATTCCAGAGACCAATTCTTACTTATTTTTGTTAAAAGATTTTAACATGATCTATAATCACAGTTTAAACAATATCTAACTATGAGAAATCTCACACAGATGTAGCACTACTCAGTGCAAGCCAGAGTAATTAATGGATGCATGAAGTGCCTACTCATCCAATATCCCCAGACTAGTTTCTAGCTTGTGACTTTCATCAGTGAGGAACTTTGTAATGGTGCTACTGTATGGAGAGTTTTGCCTCTGAGAAAATAACTTGTGTAAGCATGAAGAAGGTTGATCATGTGATGTTTGATAGCTTATTAGAAATCTCCTGATTTCAGGGAACTTCCCTTCTGAAAAGGGATTTTCTGTTTTACATCAAAAAGCATTTCTTTTCTCTTTTTATTTCAAAAATTATTCCTTTTTAAAGAATCTACTTTTTTCTCCCCATGATGAAAGTTTATTTATAAAAAAAAACAGATACAAATATAGTTAGAAAAAGGTTTACAAGAGAGTGATTATTTGATAAATTGAAATTTCAGAAGCAACATGGTAAGAGGGGAAGGATGCATGTGAAATGGGAATGGGAAGTGGAAAGGGGAAACTGTGTAATCCAGGCCAGTCCGAGATGCATGTTTTCATTGGACAAGCACCGCTTGGGTCACAAACATTTGAATGATTGAGTCCTATGACAGAGGCTGAGAGTTGGAGGATTGCCCAAGTGTCTGTGAGGGGTGAGGGTGGGGCTAGTTTGGTATCTCTGGTTAAGGATCTACTTTTTCATTCTCTTAATTGGATTTTTAATAAAAAATATTTTCTTTCTAAACAGTTTTTTCTGAATATCTTTCACCTAATGTAAGGATTAGACTGAACTTGCAAAAATCACTGACCTTCCATTTAAACTTCTGAAATTCCTCTACTCCAGAAGCAGTACTAGCCAAGTACTATATTTTAAATATATTAATCTTTGCTCCTTAAGTTTTAGAGAAGTCTGGTCTGCTTTCTTAGATGTAATATTACCTATTTCAGTCTGAAAAACAAATCTCCAAGAAAACTTGTACTTTTATTCCTATTGGTAAATGCTAACTAATCTATAATTACTTCAAGATTCTATGCCTTGATGAGATGTTAATCTCAAAAAAAGTTAAACTCTCCATACAATAGCACCACTCAGTGCAAGAGTAATCAATGGATGCAAGAAGGGTTGTGCATAAAATCTCTATCTCGTGCCTACTCATTCAATATCACCAGACCAGTTTCTAGCTTGTGGATTTTATCAGGCTGGGGATATTGGATGAGTAGGCACTAGATAGAGATTTTATGCCCAAACCTTTTTGCATCCATTGACTGAGTGGTGCTGCGGTATGGAGAATTTAGCCTCTGTGTAAACAATTTGTGTAAGCATAAAGAATGGTGAATGTGATATTTAGTGGCTCAATAAAAGTTCATGCTATAATATTGCACAACTGAAAAAGATGTTATACTGTCAAGTTTTGCATGCCATATAGTTCTAAATGTATTAGCAATTAAAGATACATCATAAAGATAAAAGTATCTTAGGTGTTTATTAAGCAATTGCATGAGGCTAACTATGTCTTGTGAAACCCAATATCTATAGAGGTGAAGAGTATTGCAGGTTTGAAAAACATGTAGCATTTCTCTTGGATAATTATTCCACAAGATGCATGTGGGTTCATGATATAGCTTGAGTCAGTTAATGAGAAATTTTTTGCCTGTAATTGTAACTTTTAATAGATTAAAAAAGTTTTAACTATGACTGAAGGTCAAAAATATTTTGGAATCAGGTTAGAGTCTTAGCAATGACCAAGGTTGCCCATAAATGCCTAGAACAATAAATTATTTACTTTTAAATTTTTTATTGAGATGCAAACAAAGGATTGATATTATATTTGTCTAATAGATTAGCATGCGGAAAACTTGATCTATAAAAAAGAAGCTCTTGACATATAAAAATGAAGCAAACAATAGTATGGAGGAAGCCTTAAAGATTGGGTTATCTAAAATTGTAAAATATGTTTTATTTCTAATATAGGTTACAAAATATTAAGAACATTGCCTTAGTACATACAGCTGTGCAAAAACAATTACTACAAAAAAAAAGCTTTCAGAATATTGATGAAATTAAAATGTTTGTTGCAAGCACTAACACACATATATGTAAATGAGGGTCATATAGTGAAAGGATAAGGGATTCATCTGCTATACATAACCAGAAGTCTTATCCCAACTGGGCAAAAAAAAGGTTCCACTCAGGCATAATATTCTTATTTCAATTGGGTGATCTGTAATGAACTTATGTAATTACCAAATATTAGTCATATTTGAATAGAAGTATAATGTATATACTGAACTTTAAATGTAATTAGAAGGGATTTGAACATGCATTTTCAAACTCCCTTCAGCCAACCACTCCATCTTATATAACTGATGCACATGACCACATATATGTAAAAAAGCTAAATGATCTGCAATATATGTATTTCATTCTGAACCAGCACTCGTTAGTGGTCCAGATCATCATCTCCACACACATACATAATCAGAGCTCGGTTTATATTAAGATAGCAAATATTTAAACTTTAATGGACAGGCTTTAATCTTCTCCATTCTCCAACTCTTCATCTATTCATATATTGAAAATCTGATGATGAAATGCCCAAATCCCTTGTTGATGCCAATATTCTTGTCATACCCATATTGACTTTGTCACTCTGACCCCACATATATAGAACTGTAATATATCTATTTAAATATACAGAAGCCCATCCCTCTTCCTGTAAATTTAAAAGAACATATTAAGGTCCTACATATGACAACAATATTGGCATCAACAAAGGCTTTGAACATTCAATAATCAGATTTTCAATAATATGGATGACTGAAGAGTTGGAGAAGATTGGAACCTGTCCATTAAAGTTTAAAGATTTGCTATCTTAATATAAACTGAGCACTCATTACATATAAATGTGGGAGATAGTGATCTGGACCAACTGATGAGTGCTGGTTCAGCATGAAATACATATGTGGTCATGCATATAGATTATATAAGATGGAGTGGATGGCTGAAGAAAGCTTGAAAGTCTGTGTTCAAATCCCCTCTAATTACAAACTAAAGATTGGAAACTTTTCAAACTGCTACCAGCTGATAATTGGTAAATGTAATGAATATTGCCTTTTTTTAAAACTATTTTCTATCAGAGTGAAGGAAGGCTAGAGAGACCTTTACATTGCACTGTTTAAAAACCATTTTATCAAATATATCACATGACCACTATCTCATACTAGCACAATAATTGTTATTAAACAATTCAAAACAAAACAACACTCTCCATATAGTAGTGCCATATAGTAATGGCACTACTATATGGAGAGTGTTGTTTTGTTTATCAAATATACTTATATATTCAGCTTTATTCTCAATTTGTTACAGGATGAGAGCAACCAGAAGAAAGGAACTATGTATGTCTTCATAACCTAGAAGATAACTTCTTATGCAGAGATCAAAGTTCTTATAATGGTAATTTTTTTAAAGTTATTATCTCCAAATAAACTCTACACTTGTTTAATAAAAATTTTGTATAAATTATTAATCATTAGTGAGAATAAATTTTTTCATGGATGTAGTTTTAAGGTATAATTTATTGCAAACAAAAGATTAAATTATATTATATAATACATTTTACATGAGCTAATATACAGTATAACAATATTAATTTAAAGTCTAACAATTAGCACGATGTTGGCAGCTTGACCGAACTCCATATAGGTGGAAAGATATCAGGCAGAGTGAGTGCTTGGTCTCTGTTCTTTATTTTAGAAAATTTGTTATGGAAACATGATTTTAAGTTTTTGAGATGTTGGATTAGAACACAAATGACACCTCAAAAAACATAGAGTAAAAAGTATAAGTGAATATTTTAGGAAAAGTCCCTACTTATACTGCTTATTAAATAAGTGAGAAAAGGGATTTGAGATCTAGTAATTGAAATTATTAGATTTGGTATGTTCATAATGCTGGACAATTATTAAGAAAGTGCTCCATAATTCCTTCTTTTTTGTGACATAGAAAACATATTGAGTCTACATTTGTAAAATATCTTTTTTGGATTAAAAAGATATTGGTAGGAAGAGGCCCAAGATTGATTTTAATTTTAAAAATGCAAATATTTTGACTCTATTTTTCATGGATTTATTATGATATAAACAAAGGAAAGTGTGGAGTTATTTCCATGCAATAATAAAAGGTATGCCTAGCATTGGTGTTGCTAGGATGCTATCAATCACAACTGGTAGCCTAAGGTTAAACTACTTCATTCTAATACCCAACAATAGTTTTTTTGGGTTGAATTTAATTAGAAACAAAGGGGGACTTTTTTTTTTTAATTTTTAACTCAAGTTGTTATATAAATTTATTTATTTAAACAGGAAAACTCTCCATACAGTAGTGCCATTCAGTGTAAGCCAGAGTAATCAATGGATGCCAGCTCTCAGATCCAAGGCTCCTCACTGATGAAGGCCACAAGCCAAGAAACTAGTCTGGGGATATTGGATGAGTAGGCACTAGATAGGGATTTTATGCACAAGCCTTCTGGCATCCATTGATTACTCTGACTTGCACTGAGTTGTGCTACTGTACGAAGGGTTTTGCATATTTTAATAACAGTTATGAACTAGCATAAGAAATGGTGATCATGTGATGTTTAGTGATTTATTTATTTACAGGATATCAAAAGGACACGATTCTCCTAAGTTTTCATACTTATAAAAATAGCTGTCTGGGTTTAGATTCATATAACAACCTTTGATTGAAAATAAAAAAGGGCTTACTTTTGTTTCTAATTAAACTCAAGACAAAAAAGCTGGATATCAAAGTAGAGTAGTTTAGTCTTGGGACTGTCAGTGGTAATTGATAGTAGCTAGCAACATCACTGCTAAACATATCTCAAGTTATTACATGGAAATAACAACTTTTTACTTTGTTTACATTAACAAGCATTAATATATATATATATATATGTAATAACTATACAAATAATAAATATAGCAATAATTAACTATTATATACAGTCTTTCAATTTACAAAACTAGTTTGGTTAATTCCTTAACCTCCTCAATTGCCGTTAAATTCAAAAAACATAACAGAAGCAAATGCTAGACACTCAAATCCCATGAGTCCAAATTTTAACATTAGCATCTTGTCTATTAATTACATTCACTTTATTTCTTAAAACTGCCTCCTTAATTTATCTTTTATTATGGTTCATCATGACTAATTGATATTTACTTCCGTTATGTTTTTTTAATTTAACTGCAATTGAAGAGGGTTAAGGAATTAACCAAAAGTATATCTGTGGATTGAATGACTGTAATACATAATTACGATTATATTTATTATTTTTACTGTTATTACAATAGTTTTTAATTAACGAACATTTTATTTGTATATATACATAAGTACTATGATGGGGTTTTTTGGGTGGTATAATCGTAATTAAGCATAAATATTCAATCATCGAAAATATATTGCCCTTATTTTATAACCACCACTAATATATATATATTATATAAATTTGTACTTCATAACACAATTAATCATTTAGTATTATTGTTATTGAAATCGTTTTTATCCCCAAACACCGGATGAATAATTGTCATCAAAATAGGAAGTGGTTGAGATAACTAGTTACAAATAAAAGTTTATGTAATCTAATATCAACTAAACTAAGCGAGCGACTGTTTGGCTAAAAATGTACTCTGCTTCCAGCTGCCTAAAGCAAGCGCTGATCTTTCCCATCAGATTATTAATATAAGACAGAATTCAAAAAACACCAGACATAAAACAACGAAAGTGTTTCCACGGGCAACTACGACCGCAATGTACGGAAACGAAATAGAATACTGAAATATTGAATGATAAATGAGTATCTTTCTGAAGATATATTTTTACCAACTTAATGCAAATCTCTTTAAAGCATCTCTCTTTTATAATGAGTAGAAGGTGCATTAAAATTAGGAGATATTTTAATGGTAACAGCAAATAGCCCCTTGTACAATTACTGTAAATCACTTGTAACATTGCTTTGATAAATAATTTACTTACTTAGCTAAAAAAAAAAAAAAACAACAGTAGTTAGTATCTACATTAAGTGGTTGTACATAGAAGATTCTCCTCTCAGTTCACCATAAATTCGAGAGGCGCGGGGTGCTTATAGAACGGCGGCACGCCTCTTAGTACTGTCCTTAAATCAATTTTATTTTTAATATAAATAAATGTTTTTGAGCCTTTCGTTTATATGACTAAGATTTAAATACCTATTTTTGCATATATTGTTTTTACTTTCATCAAAAACTCGTAAATGGGATAGTATAGGGTGGGGTGGGGACAAATACATAAATTGCATCTTTGTTACTAAAATTTTGGGTGCTGCTGATAAATGAGTTGAATTATGATGAGAAAAACAATATTGACATCGATGGTGGTTTGCCGCTATTATAGAGACTTTTTTTTAAAAAAGCAACAACTCTTATAATACTGTAAATAAATTTATTTTAATTTGCACAAAGGACCAAAAAGTTTTTAAATAAGATTCTAAACTTTTTAAAAAAAAATAAATAAACGAGCAATTAATATTTAATTCTAATTAATTCTCTTACCTCCGGTTGTTTAGGATTCCTACCCATTTTTAGATCTCATTTTTTCCGCGCGAGGTCTTAGTATTGATTTTTATGCTTGAGTACAATCAATAATTCCGGAGAGAAAGACTAAAGTCATCGCAGAGAGTACTCCAAGTCATTTGTTATTTTATCCTATTTATTTCGTAAGAGTTTAATAAAAATGTTTCTATTTCAGATTATTTTATTATAACTTTCTCAAACTTTTTTGGCAATAAAAATTTTGTATCAACTTAAAAAAATATATTAAATTTTAAGGGCAAACAAATAATACAACTTATAATTCAAAAATAAAAGCGCCGCTGAAATGTTTCCACTAGCGGAGATTCATTAACATCATATTCCTGATGCGCTCTTCAGCTGGATAACAATGTCGTAAAAAAATCATAACTTTATGGCTTTGCTAGTTACGATTTCCGTAATACAGCCACTGAGCTCGCGGATTGTGATTTATTTTTGTGCTAATTTAAAATATTTTATATTATTCCTTATTATTTTTTCTCAGTTATACAATATTAGTTGTTTTTTCACAGTATCAGTGAATAAGCTTTATTTATTAGATTTTTTTCCCCCACGAAAGAAAGGAAAAGTGAAATAATTGAATCATTTATTACATCTCCAGATCAGCGAGGCTAATTCAAATACTGTTGCCCCAAGCTTTCAGAAAATTAGAAAATAATGAGATACAAAGACGTCATTCTTGTTTATTATTTAATTTGCCGGAGTTGATCTATGAAAACTATACTATAGTTGCTTTCCTAAAAGAATACTGTTGATGTAGGAAGTTTTTTTAACAGATGGAAAGTTAGTACTATTTACAAATTAAAAAAAAAAAAAATCCGGCTAATGGTGAGAGATTTTTTTTTTTTTAAAAAAAGAGAGGAGGGGAGTGGAGTAGGACTGGTTAGTCATCACTTTTATCTATTAATATTTATGAACACAATCATAATACATATAAAATTATAAAAAAATATGTGTTTAAGGTATACTGGACTTTTTAAAAAGCGCACACACAATAACTATTCTATCACTAGGAGCAACTATGGGGATGAATTAGAAAAACTGTTAAATCTCCCTTCCCCCCCCCTCATGTGTCAAAGCATCAGCCGGGAAGAGAACCCGGGACAACTGCATATAAGGCAGCCGTGCTGACCACTTTTTAACAAGTGAGTTTAGAAGAATGGCAGGGTATATTTTTTAAAAACAAAAATATTTTTCCTGAACATTAATTACACGCTCATATATTTGAGATGAGGATTTGGATCCTTATACATTAGTTATCTTGATATTATTAGATAAAGAAAATTCGCCGTTGACTAATCTGGTAGGAACAACTTATAGAATCTCCTTCATTGTTTTCGGTGTAGGAGTGCTGGAGAGATCTATGAATCGCAGTAAAAAAATAAGGCTCCAAAACCTGTTTTATCTTTTCTATAGTAAATATTTTTTTGATTCTGTACATGAATAAACTTCATATAATTGTGTTTCTTTTCCTTTTTATTGTGATAATGCGATTCATTTATGATAATATATATATAAAACTATTTTGTGGTTTGTTATTTATTAAGATGAACTTACGCCAACATTTAACGCACTCGCCTGCTAATCTTATAACTTATGTTCGAATTTGGACGATTAATTTCTTCAACAGGCTTTGGATTTTTTTACTTAAGTATCCGACACTTAACCAATTCAGATAACCAATAAATATTGATCGGTGAATGAATATATAGTTATTTTTAGCTAGAAAATAAAATAAGAATGAAAAGCCGTTCAAATCATCATTTCTCGCCCATTACTAAGACTGGTGAGTGCTGTCCTCTTCTCGCTTACTGTTACTTTACCAGGGACAATTGGACAGGCTTTTGCCATATAGTAAACTATTTGAAAACTGTTTTATCTCTTATTTTTACTTACTTTATTTAAAAATAATATATATCTAGTCAGATATGAAAATATTCGACTGGTAAAATTTATGTTCAAAAATAAACTTGCTAAAAGCAAACACTGAAAAATAATTAATATTATAATTGGTTTTTAAGTCGCATTACTCAAGTAATTTACATTAAGATATGAGAGTTGATATATATTAGGGGATTCTGCTCCTTACGCACTCGGTACTGACTAAAATCCATCATGCTCTTTTCCAAAGACAAAATATAAATCGCTGATTACGATTTTATTCTCATTTTTTTTAATATTTAACTCGCACACGCTAAAAATGTTTATTTTTTTATTTTATTACGTAGAGCAAATTTACGGTTAAATAAATAATTATTAATAATTTTTTAAAAAGTTTTATTTCATCCACAATTAATTCTGAAAACATAATATTAGAATCTTATAAAGGAGATACTACCATCAGATTTTCAATGGTATGAATGATTGAAGAATTGGAGGGTGGAGTAGATTGAAGCGTATTCATTAAAGCTTGAAAATTTGCTATATTAATATAAACTGAGTGATGATTTTATACACGTGTGGCAGATGATGATCTGGACTAACTAATGACTGCTGGTTCAGCATGAAATACGTGTATAGGAGATCATTCATGTTTTTCACATGTATGTGGTCATGTATATCGGTTGTATGTTTGTGATCATACTTTGTTTATCTCTATGCCCTGTGTAGTTTAGTCCAATGGGAGATTGTCATTCTCTAGAATGTGAGGTTCTAAAATCGATTCCAGTGTTGGCAGGCACTTCCGATGCTCAAATTCCTTATCAACGTTTGAACAATAAAACCATTTGAGTTAAAAGGAGGTTGCTTTGACAACAGTTTGAAATTGTTGAATGTTATTGATATTGGGATTGTCTAAGTGTTGATTGGCTTTTAATGTATATATTTTATTTAGCTCTATGTGAGAAAGAAACATTAAGAAAAATATCACTTTGCTTTCAGAATCATTAGAAATCTATCGATGGTTAAGATATAATTGTAATCAATGACAATTTTTGCCTAAAAATTTCGAGCTTCCAAGTTTTCTGCAAATATTAAGATGTTTTGATGCAAATAATTTTTGGGTGCCCCAAAATTTCTTAACGATAAAAAAGCCTAGATTTTTATATGTAATATATATATATTAATAAAGAAAATAAACAAGTAAACATTAATAAAGAAAATAAACAAGTAAACAGACAAATTATATTGGACGAGACTATTATGCGAATATACTGGCATATAGACATCAAAAAATATAAACACACATTTTATCATAATTTGTCATAATTTTAATAAACACAAGTAACAAAAAAACTTACAGTACAAAATAATTATAGATGTTAATCAATACTATATTCAATAATTAAATTATTTAAGTTTTTACCGTCATATCATAAATATAATATTTAACAATGTCTTTTTTTTTTTCATATGTCATAGCTTCGGCCGGGAGGCGAACCCACAACCGTCTGCAACCAACTACTTGTTGGAAGGCAGCTGCGATGACCTCTCGGCTAACAGCGCTTGACAACAATGTCTTTTTCATTCCTTATATAACAAGTGATCTTTCTGAGTGCATTATGCTTATTAGCTATGTGTTAAAACATGTAAACCTAGTCGAGTTTAGCAAATTAGTGAAAAAATATACAAAATAAAATTAATTCATTAAAATTTCATTCCCCCATCCTTTCCTTCCTGTTTCTGCAATAGAAGAAAACTGGGGGTGCCTTGTGCCACTTGTGCTTTCCTGTGAATAGATCAGGCTTATGCTACAATGATTATTTCAGGGGATTAGAAATTATATCAATTTGTTGTTTAAAAACTATCATGCAAACACAGTTAAGTTTAGCAAATTATCAACAAATATACAAAATAAAATTAATTCATTAAAATTTCACCCACCCCCATCCCTTCTTTCCTATTTCTGGAATAGTTTAAATTGTGAGGGTCTTGTACCACCTGCGCTTTCCTGGGGTTTAGTTCAGGCTTCTGCTACACTGATTATTACAGAAGAGTAGAAATTATATCAATTTGTTGAAAAGCTATTACTATGCACCTTCTTTCCACTTTCATTCCAAGATGAAACACGTTTTTTTTTTAAATTGGATATTCAATTGTCTAAAGGCATGTTATTTTAATAAAATATTTTTCTATTTTTAATTGGTTTATTTTTGATCACCAGCAACATTATCATGGTTTTGTTAATGTAGATTCATATACAAAGAACAATTATGCATGCCATATGCTTATCGTTGAAATTAATTTTTGACGTGAAAACCACTTCTTATCTTTGGTTGAGTTTCATCCACTATTTTTCTTTCCAAATGAACTATAATAAGAATATTTTAATTATGACAAGATCTAAATGCAAAGAATAGATCTTAAATATGACTCAAAGTTAACTAACATATTTATCTAATTATAGTCTTATTTTTCTCTTTTTACTTTCTTTCATTTCTTCATATATTCATATATATTTGCTTACAATAAGCCCTTCATATACACTTTAATGCAAACAACTTTTTAAATGATTCTTTTATTTTCCTGACAGTTTCGACTGTCCTGCAGTCTTCATCAGAGCATTCTTAGCCTACTGCTTACAATAACTCCCTTCATATACACTTTAATGCAAACAACTTTTTAAATGATTCTTTTATTTTCCTGACAGTTTCGACTGTCCTGCAGTCTTCATCAGAGCATTCTTAGCCTACTGCTTACAATAACTCCCTTCATATACACTTTAATGCAAAAAACTTTTTTAATGATTCTTTTATTTTCCTGACAGTTTCGACTGTCCTGCAGTCTTCATCAGAGCGTTCTTAGCATACTGCTTACAATAACTCCCTTCATATACACTTTAATGCAAAAAAAATTTCTAATGATTCTTTTATTTTCCTGACAGTTTCGACTGTCCTGCAGTCTTCATTCATTGTTTATGGTCAATAAAAAAACCCACGAATATTGAAGTCATAAATAACTGGATCCAAATTTTCATAAAAAATGGAAATAAGATTTAAATGGAATTGCAGTATATATATCTTTACAAAATAACATTATATGTATATATTTTAGATTAATATTTCATTTACATATAAATTAATGTGCACAACAACAAACAAAAGATAAACATTAAATAAACAATTATATAATCATAATACTACAGAGCTATATCTTATGAATAACATAAGGTTTGAAGAAAAGAAAGACATTGATTATAATTTCTGTATATCCAAAATATATTATTGTGTGTGCATATTAACTATTTAATAATTGTATATATTTTATCTTTGCTACTGTAATATAAAGAAAATGTTTACCTGCTTAGTAGAAATAAAGTTTGAATGTATTCTGATTTGTAATTAGTAATGTTAGGGCTTGGACAGCTGATGAAGGGTGTTTCACTGAAACTTGTCTTATAAGTTTTTTGTATTATTATATTTCACAGTTCAGAATTTAGCTATTATATAACAATTCATATTTTAGTTAAGTAATAAAAATTTATGTTTTATTTATTTTCCTGGTAAATATAAATGTGTTACTATAGTTTTATATTTCATCTACATTCATTTAGTCATGATTCAGAATTTATGAATAGTATTCAAAATATCTAAATATGAAACTGTATTCAAATGTAAAACCAAAGCTGTAATTCTCCAATAAAGACTATCCTCATATCACGTTCTGCCATCTGAAATACAATGTATTAGTATCAAAAATAAAGTTTTACAACTTCAGTTAAATTGTCTGATTGCATGTTATCATGACTGTTCACATTTATTCTTAATCTGAATAGTACAAAAAATGACTATTTTGACTCAGGATGATTTGATTTCTTTTATCTTATATGAATAATATGTACATATATAAATCGTGGTAATAACCCAAGATTACCAACACCAAGAATCTTCAATCTGTTGTCAAAGCAAATTCTATGCTTGGGCTATCATCATGGCATATCTATCTATCTATCTATCTATCTATCTATCTATCTATCTATCTATCTATCTATCTATCTATCTATCTATCTATCTATCTATCTATCTATCTATCTATCTATCTATCTATCTATCTATCTATCTATCTATCTATCTATCTATCTATCTATCTATCTATCTAATGAGGAGTCAGAGTAACTTAAAGTCAACAATCTATCTATCTATCTATCTATCTATCTATCTATCTATCTGTCTGTCTGTCTGTCTGTCTGTCTATCTATCTACCCACCCACCTACCTACCTATCTATCTATTTATATTTACTATCTATCTACTATTTGTGTCTATCTATCTATCTATCTATCTATCTATCTATCTATCTATCTATCTATCTATCTATCTATCTATCTATCTATCTATCTATCTATCTATCTATCTATCTATCTATCCATGTATCCATCTATCTATTGATATACATATATCTATCCATCTGTCTATCTATTTATTTATTTATTTTTCTATTTAACTAACTAACTATCTATATAATTTTACAATAATGGTAGATAACACTTGGAACTAGCACTAACTATATTATTGCAATGCTTCTAGTATTAAAGTCATCCACATTACAGAAAGAAAGAATTATCCTCGTCTGTCATCCAAGATCTTATATAGATAACAAATTAGAATAATAATAATTCTTAGAGTGAACATCAAATCAGCAAAAAGGTTAATTAATGCAGTTTTAATAACAATGACTTATATTTAAATTCATAAGCCAGGGTTAATTTCTATTCGATTTAATAACTGTAACCAAATATGCAATATGTAAGATAAATGGCTTTGGTATTAGAGAACATTGCGATAATATAGCCAATTCCTGGAGGTTTATCATTCTAAATATTATATATTTATTACCATTATAACATTTTATCATTACATATTAGTGTTTGGTGGTTTATTTAGAAGAGTATACTCTATTGGTGAATTTAAATGTAAGCCATTTTCAATGAAGCTGCAAGAAAGTCTTGGCTGATATCCTTTCTTCCAAAATGTAAGCTTGTGGTTAAGACCTGTAGAGGTCCCTACTATCGCCGCACATGCTTAAGGTTACAGCCTTAGTAAATATTCATATAACAGTGGAATACAGAAGAAAGGGAATCATTTTTTTGTCTGAGATGTGAATGATTTTGGTAGTAGGGAGCATCATATTAATATAGCCAGGAAAACGTAAGAGGTTTATAACTTTAAATGTGTTTGTGTATATATATATATTATAATGGGTGATTTGAATGTCTCTCTCTCTCTATATATATATATAAATAACTACAACCATTAAATGTCTGTATTTTTAAATCATATAATAATAATTCAAACAAATATATTTAACACAGTAGTCAAAATTAAATAATATATTCTTTACCAGAAGTACTTTCAATTGTTTCACTGACAATCTTTATCAACTGTTAATTGAATGATGGGTAATGCAAGTTTTTATTTTTTATACGTTTGTATTAACAGTTGATAAAGATTGTCAGTGAAACAATTGAAAGTACTTCTGGTAAAGAATATATTATTTAATATTATTTAATTTTGAATACTGTGTTAAATATATATATATGTGTGTGTGTGTGTGTGTGTGTCTTAAGGATTTTATGGCATCCTATCTTCATGTCTCTGACCAGATTCAAATCTAGATAAAATTCAAGAGAAATTCAGGTTTTATAAAGCTTGTGACTTTATTTAGGTAACTAGCTTTTAATTAATCTATTATCCACTCAATTACTAGTTGGTGGTGATATGAATGGCATTCGGTATATCAAGAAAATTTTCAACATAGAATAGAATTGGGAACATTTTTTTCCTTTGCAATTGTAAAATGATGCTTATCTTTTAAGACATCTGCTGTGGATTGTCAATACTTTGTTATATCATGTTTGTCAGTATCAACATGAGTAAAAAAAATTAAGAGAACTAAATAGTTCAAATAGAAAAGTGTGTAGCAAAAAAATACTAATCAAGAAAGATTGTTAGAAGTTCAGTAGACATTTTATATTAAGATAACGGGCATAATTAATAGATGAAAAATATTGTGACTGATTTTTAACTTACTGCTGCTGAACCAACTTTCTTCAAATTTTGTATATGAATTCTTTTTGATGACACTACAATAATAATGCTATCTTTCATGGTTTTTCAGGCTAATAGTGTTGGCATGCCACACATTCATGCCATATTCATATTGGTTCAACATGTTTTTAGTCATGCACAATAGATGCTGCTATATATTTTTAACAAACTACTTTTATTTAATTTGACAAAGAACTTTTAGAAATGTTTATAGTCAGCTAAAAGAAAATATAAAAATGATGAAATTTTAATTTTATTTTGGATTGGTTGTGTATGAAACTTGTTTTATAATTCACTAATTAATAAAATCAAAAATCTTGTGACAATTTTTTTTTCCTATGTCATAACATTGGCCAGGATGTGAACACACAACAACTGTTTGCAACTAACTGCTTGCTTGCAAGGCAGCTGTGCTGACCTCTCGGCTAACAACGCTTGACAATCTTGTGACCAATTTTTAACCTAATTCTGCCAATTTTGTGTGTGTGTTAGGTATAGATGAAAATGCCTTATTTCATTGTTCAGCCTAACAGTGATGATGGTATACCTTTCAAATTGTATTCAAATCAGTTTGGTGTTTAGTCTCGCATAAGAAATGGGACTATATTTTTTAAGAAAATGCTTTCATTTAATTTGAGGAAGAAATTTTAAGAATGTTTACAGTTAATTAAAATAGAAAATAAAAGAATAATGAAATCTTAATTTTCCTTTGAGTTGTTTACATAAAACAAGCTTTTTTAAAATGCAGCTCTCTTAAAAACAAAAATAAAAAATATATTTTTAAAAGTATTTTATTTAATTGGAGAACTAATATACATAAAAGCAAAAAATGTTTTTTTCCTTGGACCATAATTTTGGCTATGATATGTAACTTGAAATAAAAATGTGAGACATCTATAAATGAATTAATTCAGACAATATAATTTGTGATCAGACTAAATAATCTGCTATTTCATAAATCACACTTTTGCTTAAAAAATTTGTGAACCAAGAAAAAAAATTATTTTTTGCCTTTTAGTGCATTAGTCTTCAAATTAAATAAAAGCATTTTTTTAAAATGTTTTTTATCTGTTGTTTGTTAATATTTAATATAACATCACATGATCACTATCTCATACTAGCACAATAATTGTTATTAAACAATTCAAAACAAAACAACACTCTCCATATAGTAGTGCCATCTTGTGCTAACAAGAGCAATCCTAAGATCTAGGTGCAGTGCTCTCAGATCCAAGGCTCCTCACTGATGAAGGCCACAAGCCAGAAACTAGTCTGGGGATATTGGATGAGTAGGCACTAGATAGGGATTTTATGCACAAGCCTTCTGGCATCCATTGATTGCTCTTGTTAGCACAAGATGGCACTACTATATGGAGAGTGTTGTTTTGTTTTGAATTGTTTAATATTTAATATAATAATAATAAAAAATAAATCTATAGCAGAATTAAGATTAAATAACTATTTCTTCATTTAATACTGCAATTAATTAAATTTAATTTTCAAAAACTAATAGTTTATTATCATCATCAACACCATCATCATCGTCATCATTATAAGAAGAAAAAAAGGAGAAGAAATTTAAAAGCCACAAAACCAAAAGGACTCTTCTGTCACTATTATTTTTCAATCACCCTAAACATAAAGCTTTTTGACATTTGCATAATAATAGATAGAAATTGTTAAAAGAATTTATAAAAATTTTTTTAGTAAAAGTACAACTACAATTACTTTAAATTATAATAATTTAAAATAATTATAGTAGCATTTTAAATATATATAAAAGAGGGATTAGACAGATTAAATAAAATCTTAGTTAAGAAGAAGAAGAAGAGTAATAATAGAAGAACTTGAGTTGTTTTAATGATTCATAACTCAGATAAAAATACCCCCCCCCCAATCCAACGGTACATGCACTCTAGAAAATTATTTATTACCAGAATATAAAAGGCCTAGTTGTGTAGATAAGTTAGGAAACTTACAGAAGATCCATGGCAGAGAGATCTACTCCTACTGTGTACACACACACAGACTTATTTATAAATTTTATTTATTAAAGACTAAAAACAATTCTATATAAATAAATAACTTGTTATATATGTTTAATATTTCATCTAATAATGATGTATCATGAATTGTAAAAATTTCCAAGCGTCATTCATTAAAACACAGTAAAAGGAATTGAAAATGATTATTTAATACCTTCACACTCTCATTTCCAAATGCTTAAGACTAGCCTATACATATACACTTAGGTTAAAAAGATAGAGTGGATTCATTCTATCTTTTCAAACGACTTTATCTTGTGTTTGGAAATGAGAGTATTCATTAAATGTTTAAATTTATCCAGCACATGTGTAGTGGAGGGTTTCCTAATTACGATTACAGATTAAAAACATAGTGCTATATAAATAATTAACTCATATTATATATTCATAAAAGATAAATAAAAATATGTGAACAAGCTGTCAATAATACCTAATTAAGTATGCAGAAAGAAATAAAAGTTACTGGAAATAGCAACAGATTAATTTGCATATTAATATGAAAGTTACTTTATGCAAATTAGCCAAAGTGATAAAAGAGTCTGCAGAAGAATTAAGCAGAATGCCAAAGTTGTTAAGCAGTATGTATGAGCAGTTGCCTACTGGTGTAAAAGGTAAATTAAATGTAAAGTAATAGAGGAAGAAGAACAAAAGTAAATTCTTAAAGTCAAAAAATAAATCTTGGATTGGTTCAGGTCACCCAGACCTTTTATTATTTTGTAAGTCTTCAAGTAAAATCATATAAAATGTATATAATTTATTTAAATAATATTTTTTTTACAGTGCAGGCTTTGTCATATCTGCACCTCTATATGTAATATAGGGGTTTGAATTCAGACTTTCACACAGCCCTCACTCATCCATGCTATCTCATACCCCTGATACCCTTGATCACACACATGTTAAAACGATAAATAATCACCAATATATGTATTTTATGCTAAATCAGCACTCATCAGTTGGTCCAGATTATCATCTCCACACATATCTACAATCAAAACTCAGCTTATATTAAGGTAGCCAACCTTCATACTTTAATGGACAGGCTTGAAACCAGCCCACTCCACAACTCTTCAGATATTTATTGTACCAAGAATTATTTATTGTATATTAAAATTATCCATGCCATTAGTGTTAATATTCTGCCTTATATTTTATTATGTGTGCAAAATACAATAAACTGTTCTCTTGAGTTGCATCATTGTATGATTTTTATACTAATTCAGCCAATGGTTAGTGAGCCCACACTTGTTTTCTTACAAGAAAAATTAAATTGCTAATATGCCAACTATCCCTACATATGTAGGTTTGTATTAGACTGATACATTAAGCCAGCTATTCCTGGATGTTGCATTTCCTAGATAAATATATTAATGATTAACTAATCAGTTCTGTCCTGTGCAGTTTAGAGCAGTGGTAGAATATGAGACTCTGAAGGGTACCATTATGGGACTTATTCCAATTCTGACACTCTTGAGCAACAAAGCCATTAGATTATTTATTTTATTCACTAGCAGCTACATGAAAAAAACAAGATCTTCATTATTTATGTAAAAAAAATACAAAATATTTAATAAATGAAAATAATTATAACTTTCATTTTATCGCATATACCATAATCATATAAATAAAGACAACTGGAGTAAAAAGCAACTGACCTCCACAAAACTACACTCATTAGTTGGTTCATGAGAAAAAATCAGAATAGAATTAATATACATATAAAAATTCCAGTTAGCAAAAGAAGTCAAATAGTTTGTCACAAGTGGTCACATGATTTTTAATGGTGATACTGACATGACCCATTGCAATTTATGGACCTCTAGTTTTTGGCCAAGGCAAAATTCAGGTTAATCTGTATTTATAAAATGAATGAAATACACTATGTGTTCTTACCAACAGTGGGAAAACAATCTGCCCATATAAACATTATTATCAAAATAAGTATATGTTGCCTAATATTTTTTGTTTGTTCCATTAGTCTCCATATTTTCTATCTTCAGAAGTCATTTTAATTATTGAACCAAACTACCTAATATCTATCTATCTATCTATCTATCTATCTATCTATCTATCTATCTATCTATCTATCTATCTATCTATCTATCTATCTATCTATCTATCTATCTATCTATCTATCTATCTATCTATCTATCTATCTATCTATCTATCTATCTATCTATCTATCTATCTATCTATCTATCTATCTATCTATCTATCTATCTATCTATCTATCTATCTATCTATCTATCTATCTATCTATCTATCTATCTATCTATCTATCTATCTATCTATCTATCTATCTATCTATCTATCTATCTATCTATCTATCTATCTATCTATCTATCTATCTATCTATCTATCTATCTATCTATCTATCTATCTATCTATCTATCTATCTATCTATCTATCTATCTATCTATCTATCTATCTATCTATCTATCTATCTATCTATCTATCTATCTATCTATCTATCTATCTATCTATCTATCTATCTATCTATCTATCTATCTATCTATCTATCTATCTATCTATCTATCTATCTATCTATCTATCTATCTATCTATCTATATATATATATATATATATACTTTAACCTTTCATTTTATTTCACACTTCCAACAAATGAACATTGTAAAAAGACAAATAACCTCCAGAATGCATTTCTATTTGAACTACCTCAGTTGGCCCAAGTCACAACTTCTCTCAAATATGTCCTTCAATTATTCAATATTCATCCATAAAAAAATTACCATAAATCAATTTACATAAAATTACTTTCTTGCATATTCATTTGAGAGCAACGACTTTAGATAAATATTTTACTGGATTCTTACCTAATTAGCAATAGTCATTAACATATTTATATCTATTTGATTTCATCAAATGAATATTTTCAAAAGAGCAGCTTGTAAATTCAATTGTAGTAATATACGTAAATATATATAAATTTATCCCATAGATATAAATCTTCAATGTATATCTATTACCTTTCAATAATTACGTTATCTGAATAACTATTACTTATCCTTTAGAGCTTCTGGGATACTTTTTACTACTGTAAATATCTATATGTAAAACATATATTTAATGTTTTCTTAGTTATATGATAACTGAAACACATGCTTATTATATACCTGTGTGTCTATATATGTAATATAGGGTATATGAGCACAGACTTTCAGATGACCCATCACTCTCCACTCTATCTAATATCACTGATACACTCAAGCACATATATGCTGAAAAGATAAATAATCACCAATATACATATTTCATGCTAAAACAGCAATCATCAGTTGGTCCAGATTATCATCTGGTTTAGCATGAAATACGTATATTGGTGATTATTTATCTTTTCAGCATATATGTGCTTGAGTGTATCAGTCATATTAGATAGAGTGGAGAGTGATGGGTCATCTGTTAGTTATATGATGTAAATAAAGTATTTTTGGACTAAAGCATATGTTATTTTGTATTAATTTCAGACATTTCGACACAATAACATTCACCATTGACAAGGTCAAATTCTTAAAGAAAATGATTAGATTTCAAATAATAATAAAATTGAGAGTGAAGTAAAGAATAATCATTCGTATATAATTGTTAGTTGACTATTAAGAATACGTGGATTAACAAAGATGTTTATTTTCTTCAATTTTATCACTAATTGATTTCAAGTTGATTTTAGAGGAGATAAAATAAATGATCTTCACATGACTGGAACACATTGTGTTTTGACAGATTTATTTAAATCACCTGGTCTTTCTAATATTTTAGTAGGTTTTCCCATGATTCTCAAATGATACTTTTCCAAATTAACAAGTATTTTAGCACTATCAGATTTGTGACCAATTTCTAAAAAAATGTGAAGTAAAAGCTGATGTATATAACTTTTGACATTAATTCATGTATTGGATTGACATACATAGCATCTTGAGCGCTGTGAACATGGAATTTTTATAAACACACTGGTATTCCAAAAGTACTCCTTCATTAGGTTTAAGAAAAAAGTCATTTTTTTTTGCTAGTGGAAAGGTTAGTCTTTTTTTATGTGTCATAGCATCAGCCGGGAAGCGAACCCGCTAACTCGGAACAACTGCTTATAAGTCAGCTGTGCTGACCACTCGACCACCAAGGCTTATATTAGTCTTTATGTTAAAATTAGATAGTCTTCTACTAATATTATCAATGACTATTTTAATATAAGGTAAAATCACTCTATAACTAGTTGAGTAGTCAATTTTATTCTCTTTTTGTTCTTTTTAGTATCAATGTTATGTAAAGTTTTATTTATAATGTTCTGATTGTAACCATTAGAAAGTAAAATAGTTTTATTTAGTTCTATTTATTAAGATGATCTTTATCAGACAAATTCTCATCAAAGAATTTTTTGCTTAAGAAAATATTTCAGCAAGATGATGATGAAAATTAAGATTAGGATATCTGTATTGTACTATATACTAAGGCTATACCTTAAGACTATGCGCCTAAATGTGACAGTAGGGGCCTCTACAAATCTTAACACAAGATTAACGACTTTAAAAGACAAGAGCGGACACTCTGATCTTCAACCTGGGTGAATCTAAAGTATTTTGATTTGAAAGTGTAAAGCTATTAAATACTTCCCTGATTAAGTCCACAATTTCTATAAGATAACATACTCGAAATCTTTCGATTTACAACAAGTCAGTGTGAAGCTTTTATAATTAGAAATCTTTTAAGACAATTTAAAGTTGTAATTAATAATTTGTTAAGCACATACTCATTACCTAAGTAATATATATTAAAGCTATAATCTTAAGACTATGCGCCTAAATGTGACAGTAGGGGCCTCTACATCTTAACACAAGATTAATGACTTTAAAAGACAAGAGCGGCCACTCTTATCTTCGACTTACTTTTTAATTATATCTATATTGGTGGATTTTCTGTAAACTGAAATTGATAAAGAGTCATCATTATTTTCTTGCAATAAAATGTGTACATATATATGGGCTTTGAGCTTTCCATCATCAGATTTTCTATGAAATGGACGACTGAAGAGTTGTGGAGTGGAGAGGATTGAAACCTGTCCATTAAAGTATGAAGATTGGATATCTTAATATAGGCTGAGCATTTATTATATATATATGGAGATGATAAACTGGACCAACTGACGAGTGCTGGTTTAGTACGAAATACATATATTCGTGATTGTTTATCTTTTTGACGTGTGTGTGATCAAGTGTGTCAGCAGTATGAGATAACGTGAATAGTTGAGGGCCGTGTGAAAGTCTGAGTTCAAACCCCCTATATATTACAAATTGGAGTGCAGGCATGAAAAGCCTGTACTGTAGAAAAATTCATATATTAAAATATATCATTTTTATACATCATTTTATTATTAACTACTATTTCCCATTAATTTTAAGTATTTTTGTTTATTTTATTTTCTTTCCTTTTTCAAACCCCTAAATTCAGGACCCAAATGTTATCAGATTTGACGAGATTCTTTTCCAACTTTGGTTAACTTTTTATGATTCGAAACTGAATTCTTTATTGAATAAAATTGATGTACTTCAAATGCAATTATTATTTTTTTCTTTTATATTCCATTATAAATAAAATTCCTGTTTGGGGTTATTTTTTTATGTAGCCCTACTTCAAAGAGAAATTACCTTTAGAAATAAAAAGTAATTTGAAAATATTAATATAAAAAAAAGTTCTAAAAATTTACTTTTACAGTTATTAGATATTGTAAAATTATTTAATGCTTAAAAAATAGTTTAAAAAATTAAATTCTATTATTTTATATATAGAATAAAAATAGAATGGATATTTTCAGAATTTAAAATCATTTGCTGGCGGAAATGATTACCAAAGAATGGCGGAGTGAAAAGGTTAAAATAATTCTTTTTTGGTTGAAAAAAAAAATTAAATACAAGACAGAAAATAACAATTTTATTATTATTTATAAGTAAAAAAAAAAAAAAGCAAACTACAATTTACAAACAGATAACTCAAATTTTCTTTTTAATTTGAACACTTAGAATTTAAAACATATAAACATCATTTAGAATTTAAAACATTAAAACATCACATGACGACCATTTTCTTTTGCTTTCACAATCTGTTGAAATAGTAGCTCCCTACAATAGTGCCATCTAGTGCGAGCCCCGATAATCAATAAATATTATAAAGTTTATCACCAAAATCACTATCTAGGGCCTACTCATCTAATATCCCAAATTAGTTTCTAGCTTATGGCTTTCATCAGTGAGGAGCCTTGAATCAGAGAGCACTACATCCCATCCAGTAGCCATCTTTTACCTTTTTTGAGAACTATTACACTATAAATCCAAACTGAAATTTAATGTTTTCAATCCAAGTCAATTTACTTGTATAGTTATATAGTCTGAACCCAATTCAGTATCTATATATTCTGGTGTCTGTTTTTTTTAAATCAGTCAACATCTTTTGGCTAGGATTGGTGTTAAATGAGTATGGGGATATTGGTTATATTGGATATGTAGACTCTAGATAAGGATTTTGATGCACAAACCTTCTAGCTACCATTAATTACTAGGATTTGTACTAGATGGCACTATTGTATGGAGAGAGCTACTAATGTTTCACTTAGAATCTACTGACCTTGTTTGAATATTTAAATAGTTTTATTGCTCGAAAGTTCATAAGAAATTTGAGCACCCAAAATGACAGCACCAGAATTGATCTCAGAATTCCGCATTCCAGACTCAGACTACAACTATGTTAAACAGCACCTGCTTGAATACCTAACCAGTGTATATTAAGAGTCTTGTAATAATTTAGCATAATAACGTTTATTTCCACAATCTTATATGTGTATTAAATGGATGATGTCTGGTACATGAGGGGGAAGATTGACCTTAGGTCAACATGGGTGTGACAAGAATCTCAGCCTCAGGGTGGCCTTTGAGCATTTCATCATCAGATTTTCAATTGGATGGATAGTTGAAGAGTTGGAGTGTGGAGTAGATTGAAGCCTGTCCATTAAAGTATGAGGATTGACTATCTTAATATATATCTGAGCATTTATAGCATATATGTGTAGAGATGGTAATCTGGACCAACTGATGGTTGCTGGTTTAGCATGAAATACGTATATTGGCGATTATTTATCTTTTCTACATATATGTGTTCAAGGGTATCAGTGTTATGAGATAGTGTGGAGAGAGGTGGGTTGTGGAAAAGTCTGGGCTCATATACCCTATATACTTTCATTAAAGTAAATAGTTGCTCGAAAATCATCAAAAAATTAAAGTTGAACTTTGACCCTGAAACTTTTAGCTCTTAAATTGGTTATTCTACCCATAAGCTTAAGCACACAAGATGGCAAAAAAATGATTGAAAAGTTATAGTTCAAAGAGCAATGTGACGTTTAAGCATCAAAGTGATAAATGTTGATACAGGCGTTTATCTCTCGATAGTCGAATACTGTGCTTTACTATCGGAACACAACTGTTGATTTATTAATTTTAACTTAACTATTTATGATATCTGAGTAGTCTAAATTTATTGATCATATTTATTAGCACTCATGCAATATATATATATAAATGTGTGATGAATTAAGTTAATGTAGATCCACTATTTGCAACAGTAGTATATGGGTGGACGTCAGCCATTTCTTAAATTTACTTTCCTGGCCAAGAGATCTGACTGACAGCATTAGGATTATAAACTTGCTGCATTTTTTATTATTTATTTTAAAGTTTTATTTATAATCAATTTAAATATATTTGCTCAATAGCCGTGATTTTAAAATTATCAAGAAACACAGACGCACATGTGCGTGCTTATGTTGATTATGCTTTAAGTGATCTAAGAAAAAATCTGTTGATTTTCAGTTTTGTCAATCGATATTGAAAAAAGAAACATGTGATCATCTAGAAAATGATAGATCTTCTATATTTTCTATCTGATCTTTATTAAAAACTACTGCGATATCTATAATGTACGGCTCAGTATAAACTTATGATTTCCAAAGACAATGTAGACAAAATAACAGGAACACAAATAATTCCTTTATTAAAGTTGACCATTAGTTACATCAAGAATGCTGAAAACCTGTGTTCGATTAAAATTATGTGATAAAGAATAACACTTAGGGAAATACTGAGTCATTCTTCATAAAGAAAAACTCCTCATTCTCTGAAAGATGCCAGTGGAAAATATGGAATTTTCACTCATCAGCATACAGAGGATATCAACAATGATTAAATCAGGTAGTTGGAGAGACAGACTGTGTGCATCATCTTTCTCATGGTTCTCCAACTTATATTTAAAGTTGTATATTGTAAAAATAAATAATGTTTGGAAATGAGCATGTGAACCACAGTGTTTAGGATGCAGCCATGATATGGCTATGCATATTAATAATCAAATAACATGATATGACTTTCTAAAGCATGACAGTTTTGCTATCATGATTTTCCATGTAAAAAAAGCATTCTTATTCATATGCTTCTTTTAATAATGCATAGACATAAACATGCCCACCAGGTGGATAAATTCTAATTCGTTAAATCACATGTTATGCTTTCATTTATTCACTATCCATTGGTTATGAAATCATCACTTTTGCAATGCAGTGTTCCCATATACAACTAGGGCTTTGAAATAACACCCCAGCCATAAATATTCTATTTATTAAACTCACAATAGATTGTGTCAATGGATGATGTTTGCAGAAACTGATAAATGTGGTATAATTTTGTGTTTATGACATAATAATATTAAATAAGAAGTAAAGAATTATAATTCTTATAGATATTTGATGATTGATTATTCAGAATAGGTGAATTGACAAAAAGTTTCTTTCAGTTTGACAATTAATTGATTTTAGGAAAAAGAGATAAAATAAATGGTTTCCACAAGGTTGGAATACATTGTGTTTCATCAGATTTATTTACTCACCTGGTCTTTTTAATATTTTAATAAAAACTCTCCTGGTTCGTACTTTTCCAAATTAGGAAGTATTTTTAGCATTATCAAAATCAGATGTGTGACCAATTTCTAAAAAATGTAAAGTAAAAGCTGGTGTATTTAACTTTTGATTGAAGGCATGTTGAATTAAATCTAGTGAATTGATCGACATAGCTTATTCAATACTGTATACATGGAGTTTTATAGATAGACACCTTGATATTGCAAAAGTACTCACTAAAGTAATTTATTGGTCAGTTTTAATGCCTTTTCTACATTTACCAGTATTTCTATTGCAGAAGTATTATTTATAATTGCTCAATATAATAATTTATCTGATTTTATTATTCCATTAGCAAAACATTGCTTTGAAAATATATTTTGTATTAATGACTTTTTAATAGAATAAACAAATTAAAGACCTTTCTATGGGCTCTCTCAAATCACCTGGAATTGCTGATCTCTTCATAAATAATTTTGAAAATCAAATATCAAATGCAGCTAGTAAGAAGACTTTTGTTAAACTTAGATATAAATAGGCAAAAACTCTCCATATAGTAGTGCCATCTTGTGCTAACCAGAGTAATCAATGGATACCAAAAGGTTTGTGCATAGAATTCCTATCTAGTTGCCTGTTTACTAACAGTTATGTGCTAGCATGAGATGGTGATCATGTGATGTTTAGTGGTTTAAACTTAGATATGTGGATGATACATTTGTTATACAATCTCATGATATTGATGCCTTGAATTCTTTTCTCGTTTTTCTTAATGTAAGGCATCCTAATATTAAACTTGCCATGGAAGTTGAAAATAACAAAACACTTTCTTTTTTAGCTGTTTAATTACTAGAAAATCTGATGACTCTTTGTTAATATCTGTGTATAGAAAATCCAGCCAGACAAACAGATACCTTAATTTTAATTCTCATCATCATCCTGCTCATCATCTTCTGATGAGAGCATATAGTTTGTCTGACAAGGATCATCAAGAAATAAAACAAACTAAAAAGATTATACTTTCAAATGGATACAATAAAAACATCATATATAAAGATTTGCATAGCATTGATACTAAAAAGAAAAAAGATGATAAAATTGACAACTCAACTAATTATAGAGTTGTTGTATCTTATATTAAAGGAATCAAAACTTCTCCATACAGTAATGCCTCTCAGTGCAAGCCAGAGTAATTAATAAATGCCAGAAGGCTTGTGCATAAAATACCTATCAAGTGCCTACTTATTCAATATCCCAGACTAGTTTCTAGTTTGTGGAGTGTTTTGCCTAGAAATGGTGATCATGTGGTGTTTAGTGGTTTAAAGAAGTCACTGATAATATAAGTAGAAGATTATCTAATTTCAATATTAAGACTACCTTTTCCACTAGCAAAAAAATTGGTGATTTTTTCATAAACCTAAAGACTTGATACTTTTGGAATACCAAAGGGTCTATAAAATTCCATGTTTGTAATGCTCCAAAAGCTATGTAGGTCAGTCCAATAGATGAATTAATGTCAGAATTAAGGAACATAAAATGCCTTCAATCAAAAATTAAATACACCAGCTTTTATTCCACATTTTTTAGATATCTGTCACACAACTGATTTTGATCATGCTAAAATGCTTGCTAATTTGGAAAAGTATCATTTAAGAATCATGAGAGAATCTACTGAAATATTAGAAAGACCAGGTGATTTAAATAAATCAGTTGAAGAACAATGTATTCCAGCATTCTAGAGACAATTTATTTAATTTTTTCTTCTAAATTCAATTTGAAATCAATTAATTGTAAAACTGGAAGAAATAACATTTTTGTTAACCCACCTATTCTGTATAATCAACCATTAAATATATATAAAAATGATTGTTATTTATTTCACATACAATCTCTTTATTACTTAATATCTAACAGTTCTTCATTAAGACCTTAACATTAACAATGAATGATATTTTGTTAAAACATTGGGAATTGGAAGCTTAAACATATAATACATGGTTTAATCCATAAAAAATACTTTATGCATATAAATTTAGTAATTTATATGTATTAATTAAAAATGATGTATAAAAATTAATATGCTGTATTATTGTTATTTATATGTGTGAACATATATATTATATTTCTGATGAAGGCTACTAAATGATCGAAACTGTTAATTTTTAAATAATAATAAAGATAAGATTTTTGTGTTTAATAGAGTGTATAAAGAAAAGGTGTTTTATTTATTTAAAGCATTGGTTTTTAATTAAAATAATTAAAGATATGCAATGCAATTACTACTGATATTTTATCAATAAATAATGTTTTTTTTTATTTGACAATGATTAATATTCATTTCTAAAAAGTCATGTAAGTATCTTAGTAGTTTAAGACTAATACCATTTTAGTTATATTTTAAAATCTCCATCCCATTTCATTTCCTTGAAAGATATGAATTAACATAAAATGAACCAGCACTCTTTGATTCAAGTTTATATTTGACTTAAAAATCATAGGATAATATTTAACCTAATAAATGATTAGAAGCGATCATTAATACATTTATCTAAAATGGATGATAACAAATGAGAGTTCAAGGAATTTAGTACATATAGATCAAATTGTATAATTGTAATCTCATTTTAATAAAGGAAAATTTTTTCTTTGTCATCAAATCTTAGAGCTTACTGCCTAACTATTTGAATCTATCTCTTGAGCAGATTAAGTAAATAAACAAAGAATCTTACAATTATTCATAGAAGATAATTCATAAAAATGTATTTGGTAACCCTATCTTTAAGTTTGAATTCAGTCAGAGAAATCTGAATTTATAAAATTAACATTATCTGATTAAAAGTGTCAAATTTTCTGCACTCACTATTCAAATAAATACACAAATGATTATTATTAATCTTTTGTTAGACTGAAATTTTCTCTCACCCAGACATAATATTAATTCCTGATTAAATATTAATAAATTTAGCTTTATACAAACACATGAAATTATTTAATTTAATCTTCCCCTTTCCATCTGTAATAATAGAAATTACTAGTAATTGATAATTTCTTGGTAAAGGTAAAAGGTTATTTCTATTTACATGGATATTATCTCATTTCAATTTTTTGTTATAATAAGAATCAATGGAAATATTTAATTTAACATATATATATATATATGATTTAGTAAGTGTAATATAGGGGATTTGAATACAGACTTTCAAAATTCCTTCAGCCATCTACTCTATCTCATACAACCATGCGTGACCATCCACATCTAGATTCCAGATATATAAAGTATACTTGTATTTAAAATAAGTGATAAAATGATTGATTTACAAACTAATTCTTGAATCATTTATTGACTAAGTAAAGTTTTTTTATACTATATTATTTATTTTATTATTTATTTATACAAATAAAATACATTCACACAAAATTTCATTCTTATCCTACTAAGAGGTAATTAATTGCTCTTTCATATAAGAAAGATTTACTAAACAATTTAAATAATTATAATTTTTTGATTTTAAATATAATAGAAAATAAACTAATGAAAACAAAAATAGCAATCATATTACAATTTATTAATTATATATAATAAAAATAATGCCTTCATCAAATTACAAACACATACAGATTAGTGATTCTAAAAGTCACATGATCATTTCCTATGCTTATACAAGCTGTTAAAGCAATAGCAAATTCTCCATACAGTAGTATATTTACTGGAAATCTTACTAATCAATGAACGTAAGAAGATTTGTGCATAAAATCCTTATCTAGTGTCTACTCATCCAATATCTCTAGACTAGTTTCTAGCTTGGATTGAAAACACTGTGTTTTCATTTTGAACTCATACCTTTATAGTTAACTAAAAAGGTAAAAGGTGATGGCTAGAGGGTTGCATTAGATCCTAAGATCTAAGTGCAGTGCTCTCAGATCTAAGACTCCTTACTGATGAAAACCAAAGTAACACACTATGTAGAGACTTTATGCACAAATCTTCTTTCATCAATTGATTACTATGGCTTACACTGGGTGGCACTACTGTTGATTAATGATTCTAAGGATTTTTAATAAGTGTGCTAGTAATTTTAACTTATCAAATGTATAACTCTGAGAATATAAACCTATTCAGGAATTAAACAAGTCTCAATATATTTACTTAGATTATTAACTTTTATCTGACAAAATAGAGTGGCATCAATATATCAAAAGATGAGAATTAGTTACGAGTTCATTTAAATGATTCCTTGGGAATCTAGCTTGTGAATTATCTTATTAAAATACTCAGATTTACTGTGAATAGGTTATACATTAGTGATATATTTTTTAAATTATTGTTTATTTATTTATTTATTTATTTTGCTTTTTATTTTTTTATAATGTTGTAATTTTTTTTAATTCAATAGGTTAATTACGTAATAATTTTGGATCCTGGTGACTTAAAACAGGCAAAACTCTCCATACAGTAACACTCAGTAGGCACTAGATAGAGATTTTATTCACAAGCCTTCTTGCATCCATTGATTACTCTGGATTGCACTGAGTGGCACTACTGTATGGAGAGTTTTGTCTGTTTTAACAGCTTGAGCAAGCATAAGAAATGGTGATCATGTGATGATCGCAACGACTTCTCACTCAGTTCCATGTTTTTCTAAGACATATTTTAAATTATTTTACAAGAGTTTTTTGAAAATATATAATTTTTTTCCATAATTATATATTTAATAAATGCATCATAATTTTCTTCTATTAAATTAACTTTTTTTGCGATATTGAATAGTTGGTTTGACTAAAACTATTAATCCATATATTAATAAAGATTCACATAAAGGAATTATATTTAATAACAAGTATTCTCTAAGATAAAACATTGATATAAAAAAATGTAAATTTATTTCTTAAAAAGCTAATATATCCCCCCCCCCCTGAATATTTTTTAGAGTATTATCATCCAAGATATCTAACATATTTTATCAGTTCTACTTTTACATATTTCTTATATGTTGTGTTGTATATACAATCAGGTTAATATAATGAGCATGTTAACAGATCTAAACAAGCTTTTCCAACAAACGCCAGAAGAGAAAGCATTTAAAATCTCTATCTAGAATTATCCCTATCACCAAACCGGTTTCAGGCTACTGGCTATCCTCAGTGAGGCACTAGGATATTTAGATGCTATATCCAAAATACCACATCAAGCACAACATTTATTTAATATTTAACCATTAACTATTTGAAATTTTTAGACATAATATTTTTGTATTTCAGGTAATGTCCATTTTGTTTTCCCACCATTTACATAAATTTGTTTGTTAAAGAATCGACTGACAATTTGGTTTAAGCATTTTTGATAATTTAAAGCTGCAATATCAATGTTGTTATTATACTCATATTAACAATGTCATCTGCATATTGAAATATTGATCCTTTAATAGTAATATTTCCCAAGTCACTTGCAAAAATAGAAAAAAGTAATGTTATCAATTAATTATAAAAATCTGAGAACTTATTACATATATAAATATCTTGTGATTCTCTCATTATTAATAATAATATAAAATACCAAAACACAGTTTAAATATACTGAATGAATTTAATTAAACCGTGTTTCGATGAACATGTGTTGTCGTCGAAGATATACTCAGTTTAATTATGTTCACTCAATATATTTAAACTCTAATTTGGTATTTTATATTATTTTACATATATATTTTCTTATTATTTAATATGTTTGATATATTAGTGGCAACATGTCTGTTCTTTAAATAATTTTGAATTAAGTTGAACCATCTGCCTCCTATTCAACATTTTCTAAACTATAAAATAATTATTGACGTTCAACGTCTTTTATCACTTAATGCATTGTTAATTTTATTTTCAAAATTCTGCAATAACCTAGTAATATATATCTTCTATGAGATTAAAAAAAACATAATTTCATTTTTATGAAGAAGGTTTGCACTGTCAGAACCCAATCAAAAAATTAAAAAACAACATCAAGTAAACAAGCTCTTATGTCATCTTATAAAATTAGAGAACAGTCAATGCCAAAATTCACTGAATATTAATGTTAAGCTACTAAACATCACATGATGACCATTTACTATGCTTAACCAAAGAGGCAAAACTCTCCATTCAGTAGTGTCACCGAATGCAAGCCAGAGTAATCAATTTATGCATGAATGGTTGTGCATAGAATCCCTACCTAGTGCCTACTCATCCAATATCCCCAGACTAGTTTTCATTTTTGACATATAGATTTATAGTTTAACTAAAAAGGTAAAAGGTGGCTACTAGAGGATTGCATTAGATCCTAAGATCTAGGTGCAGTGCTCTCAAATCCAAAGCCCTTCACTGATGAAAGCCACAAACTAGAAACTATTCTGGGGATATTGGATAAGTAAGAATGAGATTGGAATTTTATGCACAATACATCCAGTGCAAACCATGATAATCAATGGATGCAAGAAAGTTTGTGCATAAAATCCCTATCTAATGTCTACTCATCCAATATTCCAGCGGCTTTCATCAGTGGTGAGACTTGGATTTAAGAGCACTGCACCTAGATCAATCTAATGCACTCCTCCAGCAGTCAACTTTTACTTTTTTACTTAACTATAAAGCTACGAGTCTAAAATGAAAACACAATAATGTATAGATATTAACTGGGTTCAAATCTATATGACTGTATGAGTGAATGAGCTTGGATTGAAATCAGTATTGTGTTTCGATTTTGGATTCATAGCTTTATAGTTCACTAAAAAGATAAAAGGTGGCTATCTGAGAGTTGCGTTGGATCCTAAGATAGGTGCAGTGCTCTCAGATCCAAGTCTCTTCACTGATGAAAGCTACAAGCCAGAAACTAGTTTGGATATATTGGTTGAGTAGACACTAAATAAGGATTTTATGACAAACCTTCTTGCATTCATTGTTTACTTTGGCTTGCACTGGGTAGAGTTTTCTACTGTTTTAACTTATGTTTATATAGTGAAATATCATATAATCTAATTAAACGATTATGTATTACGAAATAATTTTTTAATGTTCTCTTTTATATTCATCATCATCATCAACCATTATCAATCCACTGCAGGATGAAGGTCTCTCCAAGTTCAGTTCATTCTTCTCTGATCTTTAGCTTCTCTTCTCCACATCACCTTTGCACACTTTCTTATTTCATCCATCCATCTCACATGCGGTCTCTTTCTGGGTCTTTTCAATCTCTTGGAATCTAGTTTAAAATTTCAATTGTCCATCTATTATCATCTCTTCTAGCAATATGTCCAGCCCAACTCCACTCAGTCCTTTAATTTTTTCAATAAGGTCAGTAACACCTGTTTGTTTTCTTAGCGATATATTGCGTTTTCGATCTCTTCTTATTACTCTCAACATGCATCTTTCCATACTTCTTTGAGTAGTCTGAAGTCTCTGTATTGCTCTTCTATTAAGTATTCAAGTCTCAGATCCATAAGTAAGAACTGATAAAACACATTTATTAAAAACCTTCCTTTTCAAACACATAGGCATATTTCCCTTTAGTACCAAGTTATTTCTACCAAAAGCACTCCAACCAAGTTTAACTCTATGATTAATTTCATCCATTATGTTTCCATCTATATTAATAGTCTGACCAAGATATTTGTAACTGTTAACTTCTTTTAATTCATCATAATCAATCTTTATTTTCATATTTTGAGAAAATCCATTAAACATTACTCTTTTATATTATCAGTATACATATATTAGCTTACAGAAAGCATAAATTTATTTCATTAAAATTTGAATATTTTTTTTTACATATTCCTTTCTCATTTTTTTTTTTAATAAAATCATTTTTGGTTTGTGATTAAGGAATTTATTATAATCCCATATTTAAAAAAATAATAATAGAGCATATTTTCCATTAGTTTTTATTTTGTCAAATAATAAAATATTTATTTTTGCTCTTGTTATTATAAAAAATGGTGTTGCCAAAAGAAAAAGAGTGAAATCTAATTGTTGAATCGTATTGGCGTTTTTGTATTAACAATATTATTTGCGAAGTTTAGAATTACCAAAAGAAAAAATTTGTTTTGTTATTTAAAGCCTTTAATAGCTGTAATCCACTTGGTAACAAAATTAAAAGTAACGAAAAATAACGTAACATCAGCGTATAATTAAATTTAAATAACCCAGAAACGTAAACCGAGATTTTTTTTTTATGTTAGGATGTCTTAACTAGCTAAATTAATTGAAGTCACATTGTAATTACATCTACATTTTCTTAATCGTTTACAAAACAGCTTTTAGATACATTTTTTAAAATTTAGTTTTAAGACGAGGGAAATACATGTGTTTGTACACTCATATAACATTGTTTCGTCACTATTTTTTGATTTGGGGTCAGAAATCATTGATGTCTAAAAGTATATTAGAATAACAGATACAAATAGTTTGGCTTCTCAGTAAGACGAACATCACAACAGTAATATTGAATAATGAATCATTAAAAAAAAATCTACTGTATATTCATTTAGTGACGTCATTTTGCTTTTCAGAAAAATTTCCCCGATGCTTACGCATACTATATTGAAACTAGGAATTATTAAATAAATTATCATAATAAATAAATTAGTCTGTACTTAAATATTTATCTGCTGTGTTAGAATATATGTAAATGTAAAAAAATATTACATAAAATTAAAATTTTTTATTAAATTCCGCTCAGATGATGTCTAATGTCTTCATGGTAAAAAAAAAAAAAACAGGATAAAATTTGAATCTGAGCTGGGAAAAAAAATTTCGAAATTTTTTAAAATCACAAACAAGCTCCGGATATATATATTTTTCAGATTACTTTCCATAATCATTCCAACTAACCATTTATTTATTGGTCAGTAAATGGGTATCCATCTATTGCTATTGGTAGAGTAGGCGTCATAATATTAAACATCATATGATCACCATTCTTTATACTTACACAAGCTGTTTAACACAGAGGCAAAACTCTCCATACAGTAGCACCACTCAGTGCCAGCCAGAGTAATCTCAGATCTAAGGCTCCTCACTGATGAAAGCCACAAACTAGAAACTAGTCTGGGGATATCGGATAAGTAGACACTAGATAGGGATTTCATGCACAAACCTTCCTGCATCCATTGATTATTCTGGCTTGAACTGAGTGGTGCTACTGTATGGAAAGTTTTGTCTCTGTGTCATAATACTACATATGAGCTTATAGTTATACCAGCAAGCATCACATGATCACATCTCCAATACTAGCACATAATTGTTTATAAACAAAGCAAAGCAAAACTCCATATAGTAGTGCCACCTGTGCTAGTATTGGAGATTGTGATCATGTGATGCTTGCTGGTTTAACACCGATCCTGCCTAATAGGGTAGTGGTGGCTATGGTTGTTAAAGAGCCAAAGACACCAAAATGTATGGGTGCTGAACTAAGTTCAGACCCATATGACTATATAAGCTATTGAGCTTAGATTGAAAATATTTTTTGTGTTTTCAATTTCATGCTCATAGTTTTGTAGTTAAGAAGAGATAAAAGGTGGTTGCTAGAGGGTTGCATTAGATCCTAAGATCTAGATGCAGTGCTCTCAGATCCAAAGCGCCTCACTGACGAAGGCCACAAGCCAGAAACTAGTCTGGGGATATTGGATGAGTAGGCATTAGATAGGGATTTTATGCACAAGCCTTCTGGCATCCATTGATTATTCTGTTTAGCACAGGTGGCACTACTATATGGAGTTTTGCTTTGCTTTGTTTATAAACAATTATGTGCTAGTATTGGAGATGTGATCATGTGATGCTTGCTGGTTTAACACCAATCCTGCCTAATAGGGTACTGGTGGCTATGGTTGTTAAAGAGCCAAAGACACCAAAATGTATGGGTGCTGAACTGAGTTCAGACCCATATGACTATATAAGCTATTGAGCTTAGATTGAAGATATTTTTTGTGTTTTCAATTTCATGCTCATAGTTTTGTAGTTAAGTAGAGATAAAAGGTGGTTGCTAGAGGGTTGCATTAGATCCTAAGATCTAGATGCAGTGCTATCTGATCCAAAGCTCCTCACTGATGAAGGCCACAAGCCAGAAACTAGTCTGGGGATATTGGATGAGTAGGCATTAGATAGGGATTTTATGCACAAGCCTTCTGGAATCCATTGATTACTCTGTTTAGCACAGGTGGCACTACTATATGGAGTTTTGCTTAGCTTATAGTTATCTATGATCTTTTTATCAATTGATGTCACCTCTCATATTTGTATACTTGTCTTGTTTTCTATTTTCAGGCATCTGAATGACTTATCCATTGTTTAATTCTTGAGTCTGTCCGTTTTGATGCTAATTACTTTTTTACTTTCAGTTTTTAAACATTATAGTGTGCTGATTTGCATACAAATCACATAAACAGATGAAGTATGTTATGCAGATCTGTAGATATCATTCCATTATCTTGTCAATTAGTTTAATTAACTCACTTTAATTAATCTGAGACTTGAGTTCTTAATAGAAAAGCAATACAGAGATACTAGTGAAGTATGAAGAGGTGTATGTTAGAAGTAAAAAAGAAGAGATCAAAAATGAAATACATCAGTGTGAAAACAAACAGGTGTTACTAACATCATTGAAAGAATCAAGAGACTGAAGTGAAACTGCACAGACACATTACATTAAGAAATGATAATAGATGGACCTTTGAAATGTTAAACTGGATCCCAAGATGTTGTAAAATATCTAGAAAGAGATTATGTATGAGATGTATGAATGAAATAAAGATGTTTGCTGATGTGATATGGAGAGGTTAAGCTAGAGAGTGAAGAAACTGGATTCAATTTGGAGAGACCTTCATTCTGCAGAAATTAATAAGGGTTAAAAATGATGTACTTAATTGCAATTACAAGAAGCACACCCAATTTTTACACATCAGAATGGTGAAGAACTAGAACAACTTGATGATATAACTAAGAACGTATCTGAGATGTAACTAATGTTTACTGGAAATGGTATTAATAGATCAATTTATTTATTAATATTTATTACATTATTGAATAATTTGACATTACTAAATTGCCTTGATTTTTATTAAGGTCTTAATATTCCACTGATTATCTGGAATAGTTTAAAAGAATATTGTCACAACATGTCAATAAGAATGATTAATTAACAGTATTGTGGAAAATAATTTTATTCCAATTAATGGAATGCAATGCTGCATATTATTGGGAAATGAAAGCCATAATAGAGCTACCCAACATATGTATGCATACAAAAGAGCTCAAAATAATGGCAACAATATAAGCAGCCAGTCACAAGTCTGAACCCCCCAACCCTAAAATCATATGTACCAAGATAAATGATTGCAAAAGAAAAATAAAGAAGGCGTACTTCATCATAAATGATCCATATGTCATTATTAAAAAAGACATTTTTCTCTATTTCTAAGAAGTGGACAATCTGATTGATCTGTTTATATTAAATGAAGATTAATTTGCACATGTTAACATACTACAACACCACCACAACATTTCTAACTCTTCGGCTATGAATATGAGGTTAAAAGGCCTCAAAAGTGCTAGGCCTAATATTTAATTTTGATATTTCTAAATTCACCAATGAGCGTTTGAAACACAGTATAATTACTATTTTATGGTTACTAGAATTTTGGTATAGAATGATTTGCAGATGATATGGCTCTTATAGAATCTACAGAATATGTTGGAATAAGTTAGGGACATGAAATATAGTATATGGCAAGAAAATAATAAGACCAAGTGTTTATGAATAGGAAGAAATACAAAAAGTACAAGTTAATATTAATGATAAGCTAGTTCAACAGATGCTGAGTCAGGAAGGAAGAAGTGAAGGCAAAGTATAAAAAAGGGATAGCATTGGCAAAGGAGATGTTTATTAAGAAAAAAAAGTGGATCTTTGAAGAACAGAATTAAGGAAAAGCTTAATTAAGTGTTTGTGATGAGTGTATTATTTTATGATTGAAAAATATGAATAATAAGAAAAAGAATTAGGAACATATTAAAGGCTTTTGAGATTAGATGTGGAGAAGGATGTTTTGGAGGAATGATGAATGAAAAAAAAAGATGATTAAACATATGGATATTGTTGAATGATATAAGAAATGGGAAGAGTTATATAAAATTGAAGATTTGGGCAATCATCAGAACAGAATAAAAAAATGAATAAGTTGCTGTGGATTTGCTTTCTGGACCTTTCCATACATCAAAGAGCACTATTGATTGGTTGCTAGTATTGGGAATAATTTATATAGGTGGATTCTTTATAATATAAGCCCTGACTTCTCCTATTCTTGATGTTTTATTATTATCAATTACTTTGAACTTGATTTGTTTGTTAGCTTTTATTAATTTTGAATTTGCTTCTGATAAAAAATTTTGTTAGCATTTATATTTCATTAATGGACACTTGGCAAGCAATACCTACCTTTTCTGAAAATATAGGTTCAAAATATTTAATTAATTTATATCACTTTGCTGCATACTCGTGGTCTTATAACTTGAAACCACTATTTCCACTACTTTTATTTCAAACATAGGACATAGATATTGGAAGAAATACATTAATAGCTCCTAATAAATATTTTATCCTTTGTCAGTAACCAGTAGATAATTATTTTCTACATAGATAGGGGTTTAGAAAATTATATAATTTGAGATATTCTATGCTTCAAGTTATTGATTTTACCCAGACAGATCAGCTTTTGATTAGAAAATCAGGTGAAATTCTGAGTGAAATTTATAAGTCAACCCAAAGCATCTCAAGTAGTCAAAAATTATTTGGTCAATATACAGGTATTTAATTATTTTTAATTATAAGGTAAAAAACAAAAGAAAAAAACTAAATTCTCATATCAGCATTGACCATGCAGATATTTTCTTTCAATATTTTCCATAAAACAATTCCATAGAGACTTTTTATTCTATAGAGAAAAAATGAGAAAAATGTGGCCCACAGTAACAATTTGGGCACTCTATGTACAATTTTTTTAAAATTTTTACCACTTAAATGTTAAATTATGTAAACAATCAATATATATTTGGTAGAATGTGAATAAATCTACTTAGCTAAAATATGGGTGATTGTGAGCCAGTCACATATGGACATATAAACAGATATACACACAATACATATATTGCCAACCACCATCATAAAATAGCCTGAAGTGAATTTTAAAAACTTTATTTCAGGAAAAATTTTTGAAAATAGAAAGTTGGTTTTGGCCTGATCACAACCTCTACTATGAATATCTTATATATTGGAAAGTAAAAATATTTTTCCATATGTGGCCTGCTAAAAAATTATAGATATTCACTTGGGACACAGAAAAATTTACCCGTCCTTGCTGTAGAGAGATTATTTTATATTCAACTTTTTATTTAAATGACAGAAAACATTTCTTTATCTGAATATAACTTCTTGTATTAGTAGTATGAAATGTCATTGTTGTGTTTGGCTTGGTTTAGAGTTTCAGTTCCAAACCAATAGACAAAAGATGACAAACTATTCAACAATTAATATGTATAATTTATTAGTTACAAAAATATATATGCATGTTAGTTAATCAAACATATAAATATGGTTTATACAAGTTAATGCTGAGGTAGTCATGTTGAATAATGGAACTCACTTTCAGCTATACAAATAGCCTGCCCCATGAGCTCAAGTAAGACCTTTCCGGACATACTGGACAGCTTGCCTCAAGTTATCTCTAGTTCAAACCCTTCAGGCTGCACTTAGACAGCTTGCCTAGATTTGGTTGCAGACATAGCAGTTTCCATTTCTTATGTGGACTTGGCTCACTGTGTGGACATTGCGATAATGACTAGAGAAAATATCTTTGCTGATGGCAGAGGGTTTATTGGAGAGCACATTCAGCCATTCAGGTTGACAAAAGTAATTGCTCTCTGCCTTGTTTCCAAAAGGCTGACTATTTAATGGCAGATACCCTATCTTACTGGAGACATTCGGATTATGTGCACAAACATCAATGAAGGATGTATCCCTATTGGATAGCGACCTGGTGCCAGCCACTCAAGCGAGACATCTGGAATAGCCCACTTCTAAAAGAAAGGTCAGATATGACAATCATCTTACCACATACATAGGATAACATTAAACCAGAGCCTAATTTACTTTCATTATCTATATAAGAATAATCTCATTAGAAAGCTGATTGGTGATTTGTGATAATGATGTTATTGTTTTATGGAGGTTTTTAAAAAATATATTCTAAGGGTCAATAGCAAGTTTATTGTTTGGATATACTAAACTTCAGGATAGTTAATAATTTATGACTAATATTATTGGAACATCTAAGCTTACTTCTTTACCATGGCTTCACATTCTTCTACAAAATCCTTCACCAGCTATCATAAGAGATAAAAGTTCCTTATAATATATATATAATATTATAAATCGATGTCTATATTTCTTCAAAATAATATACGCATATTTATAAATAATTATTTAAAAATACAGTATTTAAAAGCTTATAAAAATATATATGTATAACAGTCACTTAGGAGCGCTTTCAACTAACTTGTAGCTTTGTCAACTATCACATTTAAAATGTCAGCTTTCCCATAATTCAATGATGTCAACTTTCCCATAATTCTGTGATCTTAATGTTTGATGCTTGCCTATTAACCAAATGTTGCTTGTATTTACATATTAACATCACCTCTTTAATTTTTCCATTTATTATTATTTCTTTCAGTTTCCAATATTTTTACGTTGTTATAATTAAAATCAAAACCATATATACATAATTTATTATGGTCATAAAAGATTGAAGCTGATAAATTATCATTATTTTTAAGATTTTATTTTGTATTTTGAATCCTTTTAAATAACAATAAGTGTTCCATTGTTCTTTTTTCCAATGTGCATCTCAATTCACCTATATATCCACGGCCACACCCACATGTCCATTTGTAAATGTGGCAATTTTTATTTGTAAATAAAGTTTTATCCTTTGAATTGTTTATTAATTTATTTAATGTAGGTGGTGCATAAAATGCAATATCACATATTCCTTTAGAAATTTTCTTAATGAAACTTACCTGTTGATTTGAAATATATGGTATTGATATCCACAATTTTTTATCAGAAGAATTAACAATATTATTATTTTTATATTTATAAGTAAAATTTTTAATAGTATAATAAACAGAATCATAATTGTATCCAACGTTTAACAATTCATTATAATAAGTTTCAATATTTTTAGTTTTATCTGATGCATATTTACAAAGGTTATCATTTCTAAATAAAAAGGATTTCAAACCTGCCATTTTATGTGACATTGGTACTTTTGATTCATATGGAATATATCCTCTTTTTGCTATTGGTTTAAGAGTCATGTAGTAATCCAGTTTATCCTTGTTTCTGGTTATCTTGAGATCTAAAAATTGTATACTCATTAAATTTTCATCTGTTTTAATCCACTTTAAGCCCTTTATATTATTTAATTCCTTGAACAAATCATTAATAGCATTTGGCTTTCCACAAACAAAAACATCATCAACATATCGACTGTATAAAATAATATCTTTCTGATAATGATCCTTTTTTTAAATATTTTCTTCATTTGATTTTGTTGGTAAAATTAATAACGTTGTTATTGATAATAATGATGTAATTTGTACCTTTGATATCAGTGAAATGTACGGATCAATTGACAGAATGACTTCTATTGAAATAATTAAGAATGCATTGAAATTAAAAAATGTTAACGTTAAAGTAATAAAATTTATTATTGAAACATTAAACTTTATTGATAGAAACATTTATGCAATTTTTAAGCACGAATTTTATAAAATGAATAATGGGTGGCCGATGGGACTTTCTACAGTTGCCCAAATATGTAATTTTGTTATATCTACATATGAAGAAAATATTTTAAAAAAGGATCATTATCAGAAAGATATTATTTTATACAGTCGATATGTAGATGATGTTTTTGTTTGTGGAAATCCAAATGCTATTAATGATTTGTTTAATGAATTAAATAATATAAAGGGTTTAAAGTGGATTAAAACAGATGAAAATTCAATGAGTGTTCAATTTTTGGATCTCAAGATTACTAGAAATAAGGATAAACTGGATTACTATATGACTCTTAAACCAATAGCAAAAAGAGGATATATTTCATATGAATCAAAAATACCAATGTCACATAAAATGGCAGGTTTGAAATCCTTTTTATTTAGAAATGATAACCTTTGTAAATATGCATCAGATAAAACTAAAAATATTGAAACTTATTATAATGAATTGTTAAACATTGGATACAATTATGATTCTGTTTATTATACTATTAAAAATTTTACTTATAAATATAAAAATAATAATATTGTTAATTCTTCTGATAAAAAATTGTGGATATCAATACCATATATTTCAAATCAGCAGGCAAGTTTCATTAAAAAAATTTCTAAAGAAATATGTGATATTTCATTTTATGCACCACCTACATTAAATAAATTAATAAACAATTCAAATGATAAAACTTTATTTACAAATAAAAATTGCATCATTTACAAATGGACATGTGGGTGTGGCCGTGGATATATAGGTGAATTGAGGTGCACATTGGAAAAAAGAACAAAGGAACACTTATTGTTATTTAAAAGGATTCAAAATACAAAACAAAAATTTAAAAATAATGATAATTTATCAGCTTCTGTCTTTTATGACCATAATAAATTATGTATATATGGTTTCAATTTTAATTATAACAACGTAAAAATATTGGAAACTGAAAGAAATAATAATAAAAGGAAAATTAAAGAGGTGATGTTAATATGTAAATACAAGCAACATTTGGTTAATAGGCAAGCAGCAAACATTAAGTTCACAGAATTATGGGAAAGTTGATATCATGGAATTATGGGAAAGCTGACATTTTAAACGTGATAGTTGACAAAGCTACAAGTTAGTTGAAAGCGCTCCTAAGTGACTGTTATACATATATATTTTTTATAAGCTTTTAAATACTGTATTTTTAAATATTTATTTATAAATTTGCATATATATATATTATATTATATTTAATGTTTTCACAGTTGTATGATGTAGGAAAATCAACAGTTTTGGGGCTGAACCGTGTATTATTTTCCATTTCATACCGATATTTCGATGGACTAGCATCCGCCATTATCAAGATTAACTTTTGAAAGAAAAATCATTAGATCTCAAACAATAATGTGACTCAGTGCGATATATATATATATATATAAAGCTCTTATGTTGATCAGATATATAAATGATTCAAAATACCCTAGATGTTCAAATAAGAATCCTTTCAAACATTTACGAATTCTTAATTATCAGTAAAGTCAGTTGGATTTGTTATTGCTAGATATTATTGCATTACTCATTTGCTTTATAAATGGGATTTAATAACTATTGACCTATGTAGACATGGACAAACACAAACCATGAAACACATTGTAAAAACTATATATACAATGGCAAAATGAAAATACTTAATAGAGCTACTAAAGTAAATATATTTTGATTGGAATGTTTACAGATTCCTTTGTGATATTTTGTTAAATTATCTAAAAAAAAAATCATAAAAACTAAAAATTTATTTAATAGTTGAGTCAGTAGCCATTTTGATTTACTATCGAATTTAAATTTTAAATCTAATTCTAGTAAAATTAATTTTACTTTGGGAAAAGCAATTCATCTTCATTTAAGAATTATTTCTACAGTAGAAAGTGGTTGTTTTATGTAATACGATAGACCTCTCATTGCTGGTTCACAGAGGCATGACACCTTGGACTAATTCTAATTTGGGATCCCATATACAGTGTGAATGCACAGATTTTTTCCTGTAAAAAAGAGACATTATTATTTTTTCAGGGATTCATTAAAAAAAACTGAAAAAAATTTTAGATGAGATTTCGTTAGTCAAGCATTGGTGGTCGAGGCTGCCTTACAAGCTGTTGTTCCAGGTTAGCAGGTTCACTTCCTGGCCGATTCTATGACACATGAGAAAAAAAAGGTATATTATATTTATGAGCAACTAAAAGAATCAACCGGGAAAAGGGTAAAAATCATACACAGAATCTAATAAATATTTGATTAAATTAACAAAACAAAAATTAGAATAATGTACATTCATAAGTTAGTAGACTTAGGCAAATAGAAATAACTTCTGTAGTTTCAAAAAGAAAACACAATTCTTAACAAAACTAATACAAAAAAAAGTGGTAGTTTAGTATTTTTCTTGCTATGACGTATTATGCTTAACATGTTTTTAGTCAATAAGATTTCATCGAAGATTAGACAAACGATGACATGGCAATAAAGACACTGGCATGACTAATCCATGGGAATGGTCTTTTTTTTATTGTGGTGACCCCCGAGATTTAAAAAGTCAAAAGACCTATGGGAAATTTTATCATTTCTCTATCTTTTGTGGTTTTGATGTCTTTAGTATTATTCTTGCTATTTGATGTATTCTTTATTATTATTCTTGCTATGTTTACCGGAATCTTTAAAATTATTTTTGCTATTCAATGTCTTCTTTAGTATTATTCTTGCTATATCTATCAGAATCTTTAGTATTATTTTTGCTATTAGATGTCTTAAACTAATTAATTATTATAGTAATTTTTTTTTCAGAAACGACAAACATGGTGTCCTATGTCTACCAGATGGCTGGCTTCTTTATTATTTTTCTTGTTATGATGTATTATCCCAAAGATGTATTACTCTAATGTTTCGATTTTTAACGTAACACCTCCACGTGATCTGTGGACAAATTTTAGTGATTAACACTGTCTGGAAATCACTAGGAGACATTATCTTAAAGATTGGAAGATTAGAGTAGTATGTCTTTGGGGTAATACATCATAGCAAAAGAAAATTCTAAAGTACCAAAAAAGTTAATTGTAATGTAAAATAACAGTAAGTTTACAAACAGATGAGGTATAAATAAAATTATATTCATTAATTTCACTCAAAAATATTACAAAATTTTATTCATCATTCTATAAAATTTTTGGCTTTTATTATTGTGATCTCTTTGTGTAAATGCTCTTTTTGTCCAATGAATAATGCACATCTTAGGGCTCAAACCCAGATGTACAAGTAAGAAATTAATAATAGTCCAGTATCTATAAAGGATTTGTAATTTATAAAAGAAAAGCAGATAAAGCAAACATTCATCAAAGACTAACAAAAAGAGCAATCACCAGAGTATCTATTCTGTGTAAAAGTGAATATCCAGAGTCCGACCAAGGAAGGAGTGAACAGTATTTCAGCACAAGTCCCAAGCCTGCATTATCTATAGCTCTACTGAAAATCAAAAAATAAATCCAAAACATTTTATCACTTATTATTTGTAATTGCATTTTCGCTTCTTTGTCAAAACTCTACAATTAGTAAAGTTCTACCATGTCTGTCACATACGAAGCAATTCAATTTTAGACATAATAATGGTGTATGTGTGTGCATATTTTTCAGCTACATGCAATGTCTCTGTCTAAATATTTTGCAACTTTCTAGACATGTTAATATAAAAAACAATGTTGAATAATTGAAATTAAAATTACGAATTCTAAAGCAACATATCTATATCTGCAAGTAAGATTTTTTTTTTAATTATCTAAATATTTTTTAGTCATCTGTAAAAAAAGGCCCTCTATGAAAACCTTTCGCCAGGGTCCAAATTCTCAGATCAGTTCTGCAAATACCAGAAAGCCATTTAGTTTTAAGATAGGAGTAATCACTAATAAGTTCTCTCAATCTTTACACAAAATCCCATGCTGTTTTAGACAATTATCTGAACAGAAGTGTCCTACAAGTAATTTTATATATTTTAATTAAATATAAAGCTTTATTAGTTTATAAAGACATTCTAAGTATTAGAGTTCATTAATATCGATGGGATCACTTCAAGTAGTGTGCGAGAGAAGTTAACACTCTATTAACAAATTTCCTCCAATTTTATTATAGTTATGCCATCTGATGTAAACTTTAGAAATCAATAGATGCTAGATGGTAGCGCTTATGTGATGTATCTGCCTAAATATTTTGCAACTTTCTAGACATGTTAATATATAAAAAAAAATCTTATCCAGTGCTGCCATCTACTGATTACTAAAACTTATACTAGATAGCATAAATGTAATAAGATTGGAAGAAAATTGCTAATAGATTGCTGATAGACAGCAAAATTCTGTTAACAAAGATGATGTGATGTTTGTAGGCTGTGTGATATCTTATTGGCTTAAGAATAAACTGTGTTAATCAGATCCCAAGCAGAGATTAATGAGTACAAACAGTGCCTCTTAATTTAAAATTATAAATGTATATTCATTCATCATCAACCATTATCAATCCACTGTAGGATAAAGGTCTCCCCAAGTTCAATCCATCTTCTCTGATCTTTAGCTTCTCTTCTCCACATCACCGCTGCACACTTTCTTATTTTATTCATCCATCTCACATGTGGTCTCTTTCTGGGTCATTACAAAGCTATTTTAGTCTAAGATGATTTACAGATTAAAAATCACAAGATCATAAAACAAATGACATTGTTTTTTTCCTTATCTTCCCATATTTTATTCAAAATTTATTAAATTTTATATTTCACTATTATAAAATATTCTTCACGATTTGAAGTTCAGCTTTACAGTGGGCTTAAGAATAAACTAGAAGTTTTTGAGTTGATTTCCAATTGAGGAAAAGTTCAAATCCACACTTTGTTCAATTAAATGGAACCATTGGATTCAGTCTATTTCTAATTGCAAAGTTACCACAATACCCCAAGCGATTGATTTATTACTGCAAATAGCTATAGGTCTTATAATTTCATCAAATAAAAATGAAATTAGCATAACTTAATGTATATGTAATTAAGGGAGATAAACCAGTCTCCCTCTGTCTATAATTAAATAGCACTTCTTTATATTTAGCAAGGATCAAGAATAGAATGGACCCACTTACTCTTAATTAAAACTTTTGCTGTTTATTAAGGCCATGTTTTCATTTGCCTACTCATCCAACATCCAGCAGACTAGTTTCTAGATTGTGGCCTTCATCAGTGAGGAGCTTTGGATCTGAGAGCACTGCACCTAGATCTTAGGATCTAATGCAATCCTCCAGCAGCCACCCTTTATCTCTACCTAACTACAAACTATGAGACTAAACTTAAAAACACAGTAATATTTTTAATCCAAGCTCAGTAGCTTATATAGTCATATAGGTTGGAACTCAGTTCAAAGACACCAAAATGTATGGGTACTGAAATATAGTAGTTGCTATGGTTATTAAAGAACCAAAAAAACCAAAATGCATGGGCACTGAACTGAGTTCAGACCTATATGACTATATAAGCTAATGAGCTTGGATTGAAAATATTATTGTGATTTCAATTTTATTCTCATAGTTTTGTAGTTAAGTAGAGAGAAAAGGTAGTTGCTGGAGGATTGCATTAGATTCTAAGATCTAGGTGTGGTGGTTTCATATCCAAGGATCCTCACTGATGAAGGGCACAAGCCAGAAACTAGTCTGGGGATATTGGATAAGTAGGCATTAGATAGGGATTTTATGCACAAGCCTTCTGGCATCCATTGATTACTCTGTTTAGCACAGGTGGCACTACTGTATGGAGAGTTTTGCCTGTTTAATAACAGTTATGAGCAAGCATAAGAAATGGTGATCATGTGATGTTTAGTGGTTTAATGGTCAAAAATGTTAGATTTTCTCTGATATACACACTTTCCTTTCCACATACTATTATTATTTGTATTGTTGCATTAATATTCAGAGTTAACTGCAAGTTTTAGTACAGTGATAGAATGCAGAACCCTTGAATTCAAACTCTTTGCATTATAGCCTCACTCCGTTATTTCGGATGCTTGAATTTTTTACGAATTCCGGAGCCATAAATTATTTGGTTATTTATTACAATACGTAAATTATTTCCAACTTAAAGACTATTTTTTCTTGCTAAAAGTTTAAAAGCAAAATAAAAATGGCCTATTACCAGTCATATATCATCAATGGTAAATGTTCAGTGTTTTATTAAATTACTTTTCTAATAGTCCAATTAATAATCTTGTTCAAAAAATACCCAATAAGCTAGAAATATTGGTCTAGAAACGAACACACACACACACAAAAAGAATTATCTAACACAAGCATGCACAAAAGAAGTATAAAGGTTTGTTTATATAAGTAAGTAGTAAGGATTGTTTTATTATTTTAAAATTTTAAGACAGCTATGGTTTATATAGAATTTTATACCTTTTTTTTTTCTCATGTGTCATAGCATCAGCCGGGAAGCGAACCCGCTAACCCGGGACAACTGCTTTTAAAGCAGCTGTCGCTAACCTCTCGACCACCAATGCTTGACAGAATTTTATATCTTTGTCAATCTAATCTGACCATAAATAAAATGTCCTTCTACATATTATGATATATATATATAACATAAAAGCAGTTATATAATTGGTTTAATTTGCTTTGGTTTTCCTATTAGGTGAGACTGACTAATAACCAAATGCGTATTTATTTATTCATCGATAAACTTTAGTTAAACAGAGAAGTAAAAGCGTGATCATTGGATTATTTGATATTGCAGACTTTAAAATAATAAGACCTGAGCTCTTTTTTCTTTAGGGATTTCAGCTGTACAAAGAAAAATATAATCGCTGATGTTTTAGAATTGATAGTTTTATTTAATCATAATTATAATCATTAAATTACTGTATTATAATAATTGCAGAAAATTTGAAGATCTAAAAGACTGGCAGTGCATTTTCGACCTCGGGCACAAGCGTCGATAATTATTAGCTGTAACGATACTAAAAAAAAAGTGCGCGGATGAATTTTTTTTAATTCTAAAAACTATTTTTATAGTGTTTTTATGTGCATATTAAACATTTGAAGCGCAAAATGTTTTGAATGATCACATATCCATACTTTAAAACACATATAGTATATATAATACTCATTTATCTTTTTGCATATTTCGTGTTACGTTTAACGTAGTGTAATATATAAAGATTATATTTGCAGCATTGTGATTTAAGTTTTACATCAGCTCACTTTATTTACACATATTTCTGTAAGACTATGTGTATTTGCTTTAAAAGCTCTGACCCGAGGGAATTATAAAACACTGAATTTTAATAATGCACATGAAGAAACTAATCAATCGTTTATATATGTCAAGTGATAGTATACAGGTAATTAGGCAAAGATCGCATGACTTACAAGTCATCGCATGATCTTATTTACATATTTGCTATTTATCAGCAATCTATTGGTTACTAAAGCTTATTATAGGGGATTTGGACCCAGACTTTCAAGCAACCTTCAACTATTCACCCTATCTCATACTATTGATACACATGACCACACACATGTAGAAAAGATAAATATTCACCAATATATGTATTTCGTGCTGAACCAGCACTCATTAGTTGGTCCAGATTATCATCTCCCATATATATATAATCAGTGCTCGGTTTGGGTTCTAATTCCCTATATTTTCAATTAAAGTCCAGGTATAAGAATGCCTGTATTTCAAATCTTACAAATTAAGTCTGCATTCTGCCCATCCCACTTCTATATATTTAAATCGACACTGTCCAATATATGAGGGGTCAGAATGACTTGAGGTCAACATGGGCATAACAACAATATTGGCATCAGCATGGGATTTGGGCATTCTATCATCAGATTTTCAATGGTATGGATGGCTGTACTAAATGGCTTAAACGTAAAGAGAGTGAAAGAAAACGCTAATAGAAAATAGATTGGCAGACATATATAGAGAGATAGAATATGGAGAGGGCTAAATAAATGTAAATAGATGGATGATGCCGATTATATCAATGGAGAATAAATATATAGGTGTATGGAGGGATAATTATTGATGATTGTTATTATAAGGTGACATCAAGTGGATTTCGAATATTTTATGAATAGCATTTTCCCGTCTGATTTATTACCTGTTTAGTTTTTCAAGTTACTAAAGATGTGTCTATAATTAACCTACATTTTATTGCAGGTGACGCTCTTGTTAATTTACCAATAACCTTTCTAAACATCACAGAATGTACTTTCTTTTGAATTAGTTCATCTGATGAAACGATCAAATTAGGACAATTTCCATTGGTCGTATGTTCATCAAGGAGAATTGGGGTCTAATCTGATCATGTAATACTTGCTCATTTTCCTTGCTAGTCTATGACATTCTTAAAAGTATCAACACTTTTTTATTGACCTTTTGCAATGTCCAACTTTTACATCCATAAAATTTTAAAAAACACTAAAGCTTTAATAATTTTCATTTTCAAAAATATATCCTTACATCTAAATATCTTTTTCAGAGTTTATTTTATCAAAATTTGCCTAGAATCTTGATCTGTAATGTTTGCCATTATTAATGGACCATTTACTAGTGGTGAGTTTGATCAAAAAAGATAAAAGCTGTTATCCAATTTCTATATTTTTATTTTCAATTATAAAGCCAACTGCTATTCTTATCTTCGTATCCTTTGTCTTTTATATAATAATTTTTAACTCTGGTCTCTAATTTCAGAATCTTGAGATCTTCTGTATTTAAGATTGTTAGCAATGTATTTAGAATTGGTGATGTTTCTTCCATCAATCCTAAAACCACATCTTCACTTGTCTACTTTGGGTTTCTGTATGGCATCTGCAGCATTGAAGTTGAGTGGTAATATACAGTTTTATTTAAATTCTTTAATAATTGTAAAAATTTCTACCTTATCATATTTCAGCAGCAGCTTTTCTTTATAAGAACAATGAAATGTTTTAACATCCATTTATCCAAAAAAAGACTTTTATATAATCAGTAAAGCACAATCATCGTTTTTTCCGTTGTTCATCTTTTTTTTATTTATTATCCAACATACATCAGTATGATTCATCTTGGTCCTCATCTTTTTTTGAAACTAGTTTTTGTATGTAGGTAGTTCTCTTTCAATGTAAGGCTTTAATCTGTGCTGAATGATTTATTGGATAAGAACATTTGCACATAATAGGAAATACATGGTACAAAAATTCCACACTCCATTTTTGGTAAAAATTATTTTATTCAATCTGTGAGTCATTGAGTAGTTTTTTAGGCTCTGTTGCATCCTTTGATTATAGTATTTTTAATGATTTTTGTCCAGTTCTCGGACAAAAATCACATATAATACCATCACATTATTATTTTTGGCAATGACCTCAGTGCTAATCTAATCTCATTTTCCTTCTTTAAATATTTTCAATGTAGAGTAACCCATAAAATGTATCTTAATTAATGTCTCTCAGATATATTATATTATGTCTTGAGATATTTTCAGCAAAACTTCTCATAGTGAATCTCGCAGTAAGGGTAGTTTTTGTTTTTCATTGCTTGTTTTGATTATTAATGTCTTTGCAAATATTGTTATAGACTGAATAGTCGTTGGAATTTACTATTTAGTTTATTTGAAAAAATCTTTATTCTTTTCATCTTTCTTTGCAATTGGCTACATCCATCAAATAGAGAGTGATAAAGTGTTAAGAAGATAAATAGTTATGTAAGTAGAGAAATATAAAAACATATTTAAAATGGAGTAACTGATAGATAAATAGAACGACAAAGAGTGATGCGTTATGATTTTAAGAGAGAAAAAACTGGACAATATTATTAAAACAATATGAATACAGTAGTAGAGAAAGACTCATAAATTGATAGGTATGATAACTAATGGAGTCTTTGCAAGAATAGCTAAAACACAAAATGTTTAAATACACCTTGTCAAGATGTGTATATATTATAATGAAGATTTTCATGGTTATAAAATGAAAATACAAACTTTTTTGGATAGTACCATGTATTAGTTTGGTGAATTGATAAATTATTCCATCCAGCACATAAATAATCCTGTTTAACGTTTTTAAAATCTCCAAAAAGATTTCAGGCTGAATTAGACTGCCAATATTCTGAATCACATTTATCTTTGTTGAGACTATGGTTGTATTGAAGAATTGTTGTGCCTCGAGTAAATAATGAGATTACGATTATCAGTGAATTGAAAAAAATGTTCATACTTATGTGTATTAGATGGTTTCCCAATCAAGACAGGAATTGGATTAACAAATACTTTTAAAATTATTTTTTAAACAGTTAGCTGATTTTTTAAAAATGATTTTAGAAAGAAAAAATAAAATTAAGTAATAGACTTCCATAAAGCTGGAATTCATCATATTTCATTACATTTATTTAAACTGTTTAGACTTTTTAAATTTTTAATAGACTTTCATAATTCTTAAATCATATTTTTTCAAAGTAGCTAGTACTTTAGTATTGTCAAACTTAAGAGCATGACCAATTTGTTTAAAATATGATGTAAAAGTTAATGTAATCAACTTTTGACTGAAGGCATTTTATGCTCCCTAACTCTGATACCAATACATTTATTTGACTGACCCATATATATTTTTTGGACACTGCGAGCATGGAACTCCATAGATATCTTGGTTTTCTGAAAGTACCTTATGTTTAGTCTTATAAAAAAAATCACCAAGTTTTTCTTAATTGAAAAGATATTAATCTTATCAATTATTCTTTTAATATAAGATTAAACAATTCTATAATCAACTGAAATTTCTTTAACTTCACTATCCTTTCTCTTCTTGGTAGCAATACCATGTAAAACCTTATGCATAATGTTTTTCAAACATCACATGATCACCATTTCAAATGCTTACACAGGCTATTAATAACAATAGCAAAAGTTTCATACGATTTGGGCATAAAATCCCTATCTAATTCCTACTCAACCAGTATCTCCAGACCAGTTTCTACCTTGTGGCTTTCATTAGTGAGGAGTCTTGGATCTGAGAGCACTGCATCTACATTGTAGGATCTAATGCAACCCTCCAGCAGCCATCTTTTATCTATTTGGTTAACTATAAAACTTTGAGCCTAACATGAAAAGACAATGATGTTTTCACACTCATTTGCTTGTATAGTCATATAGATTTGAACTCAGTTCAGCATTTATACATTTTGATATCTTTGATTTTATAAAAGCCATAGTTACCATTACCCTATAGGCAGGATAGGTATAAAATTATAAAAACATCAGATGACCACCATTTTATATGCTTACACAGGCTGTTAATGGCAATGGCAAATTCTCAATACAGTAGTGCCATCAAGTGCAGGCCTTTATAATCAATAGATGCAGGAAGGTTTATGCATAAAATCCCTATCTAATTCCTATTCATCCAATATCCCCAGACTAATTTCTAGCTTGTGGCTTTCATCAATGAAGAGCCTTGAATTTGAGAGCACTGCACTTAGATCATAGGATCTAAGGAAAACCTTCCTGCATCCATTAATTATGAAGTTTAGATCCTATGATCTAAGTGCAGTGCTCTCAAATTCAAAGCTCTTCATTGATGAAAGCCACAAGCTAGAAATTAGTCTGGGGATATTGGATGAGTAGGAATTAGATAGGAATTTTATGCATAAACCTTCCTGCATCTATTGATTATAAAGGCTTGCACTTGATGGCACTACTGTATGGAAAGTTTGCTATCGTTACATAATGTTTTTACTGTAATCATTAGAGAAATAGAATGTTTTTAGTTAGTGCTATTTCTTGAGCAATATATATATATATTGTGCCAGGCTTAATAATGGAGGTTCGGTCTGAGTAGTAGGATACCCACACACACAAATTTAAATATTGTACACGTATAATAAACTCATGTAATTTTTTATTTTTGTTTTTCCTTTTTGTATATTTTTTATGATAGGTCATTATATGTATTTGTTTTTTTTTATTTTCCAACATACTTGTATATATTTTTTAATTACTTTTCTAAAGATTGTAATTTTATTCCATAAGCAAGTAATGTTAATTGCTTTTGCAAAAATCTGATCAAAAGCAAAAGGTTTGATAATGCTATAATTAAACTGTTATCTCTTTTAAAAAAATTCTTTTGAATTGATTTTGTAAGCAAGTGGTCTGGGTTATTCAAGATGGATGTCAAACTTAAAATGTAGAATTTAATTGGAAAAATATAAAGGAATGTTTGCAATCTAAGTGATAAGCTAAATTAAAAGGATTGGCTGATTCATTCTTCTCAGAGGGATATCTGAATTGGTTCTTATTAGTGGGATTGATAGTGCTGTGGGATTCATTCTTTCTTTGGCAGCCATTCTGGGCAAGTCATTCTTTTTTGTGGCTCCAGAATTCTCCAAGCAACCAGCTACTTAGAGATTCATTTACGAATAGGACTATTAGTGACATTCTTAAGAACAAATCCATTCTACAGTTCTTTTAAGAACTCTTGTCTTTGTGGATTCGAGTAACCATTGGAGATAGCTTATGAAAATTTATTAATAATCCTAATTATTATTAGATATGTAAAAAAAGAAGATATGAAGCAATATACTAGAGATTCCAGAAAAATGACCGTGGGGTAGACAACTAGCCAGTGCACTGCCCTTTCTCTGTCCCAAGCCGCCAAGATGTGACCATGCCAATTCCAGCCTCCCATGATAATGACAAATGCCGCCTTGCTAAATGGATGAAATCTTCACCACACAGCCAGTTAACTTGAAGCCCACTCAGAGCCCAGAGGAGAAGAATGAAGACGCAGATATAAGTTTATTTTAAGACATTTATTAATATTGAAATAATTAACTTTGATATTTCCGATTAAATATATTATTTTTTTGTTATTATTATTAATCATTTAAAAAAGAGAGAGAGTCTCTCGCATATGTATATGAATTTACTGTTATTACGGGCATAAATGATAAAGCTTTTACTTAAATCCTTTGAGTCAATTTTTCTATTTCAAATTCTAGTATTTTCAACAAAGATTGCAATGAGATTTTTTTTTTTGTTGCTATTCATTTTCCTCTTGTTGTTACTCCTGGAATTCGTCATATATGGATATGCATGTATGTATATGCGTAATATTCGATAAATACGATATCTCTTGCTGAATATCTAAAAATGTATTTAACCGTATATCTTTTTTAAGTTTTTTTTTTTTTTTTGTTACTGCTGCACCTTACGATGTGTGCAAGAAGGGATTGATCTATTATAGATTCCCTGTAAGCAAGTACTCTAATAACTTTATATTTAAAGTAATAGTAAGTGTATAATTGTGATGCGCTATATACATGTACAGGAATTTATCTATAGCAAGAAGGAAATAGATACAGTACCTTATGGTGAGTACGATATAGTATCTGAGCCAATGCAACCTTGTTGACTTGTTGAAAAGTATGAAATTAGTGAAATATCTCATATTGCAAATATACGTATGCATAGTTGTCTTTTTTTTTTTTATTATTTTGCTATCAATAAAAAGGTTTTAAAGTTATCAGTAAAAGTGTATGCCTGTATGACCGAAATCTCATATCTGTATATCAAATCACACAAAGTAAAATTTATTTCTATTGGGTAAAAAGAGCTCACACCACTTCCATTACTTATAAACATTGTAAATAGCTTTACGGATTTATTATTTTTCTTATTTAAAATTGTATTTTATCTATTTCAACGCCTCGAATATATATAGTTTGGGATAATTAATTATTTAGTATTTTGTTATTATATCATCATTAGTATGAAACGGTGGCGAGTATTTGGGATTAAATAAATATTTAATCATACTATTAAACTTATTTCGTTTTCGTATTATTATTATTTATATTGATCAAAATGTATTCTTTTCTTATCAACCACGTACCGGTAATAATCATTTTACTTACCCATTTGAAGACCCTAGATTGTAGAGTGACTGAGCTAACCACAAAGGGATATCGCTCTACCGGGGTGTTAAATCTTATTCTTATGCTCCGCTGAACATATGGTATTGCACATCCTTCTAGGAGAGCGAAAAATTCATTTTTTTGATTCTTTTCTAGAAGAGGTGCGCAAAAGTCTATTTTGTAAATAGATTTTTCAAAGGTGTGTACTTGCCATTGTTCTAAATATTCGGGCATTCAAATAAGATATCAACTAAAGGGTGTTTTTAACTGGAAGAGTCCTGTCAATCCACTCTTTCTATCAATTTAGCTGGAAGTACCAATATACATGAGTACAGACAATCGGCTAGATTGATATCCATTTCTTTACCTGTTGAATCTTGGTCACTTCATGCTCAGTGCAAGATTAGGAAAAGAATTCCGCAGGGAGAATGGTCAGATACAATATATATATATATATATATATGTTTATTAATTAATGTTATAAGGATTATCTCAAAGATATTCTAAAAAAGAGAAATGCTTCCATATGGTCTTGAAGTATTTCAGAAAGAAATGTTTTCTAATAAAGAAATTAAAAGATAACATCACAAGATATCAAGTAAATAGGAAAATAGACCAGCATATTTTATATGTGGGCATATTTGTGGTTTACAGATTGGTTTGTAAAGTCATTACAAAACTCATTTCTACAGGATTTTCCCATTTCTCTTATCTTTTTGGTGTTAGAATGACTGTACTTATTTACAAATGGATATTTATTATTATGAAGAAATAATTTCCAAAAGCATATAATTAAATATTTTTGTGTCTGTGACACATCCATTTTATAATAGTTGTGCAAGCATAGCTAAAACACACATCACATTTTGAAAGTAACATTACATATATATATATAATTTCAATCACTATATATAAGATGCAATTTTACATATATATATATAATTTCAATCACTATAGTCAAGATGCAATTTTTAGTATCTATATAAATATATGGGAACATAAATAAAGATAAAATTCCACATCTGTTGTTAAAAAAAGGTTGCCTTGACTACAATTTGAGATTGCTAGTTGTTATCTATATAGGGATTGTCTAAGGGTTAATTGGTTTCTAATGGTTATATATATATATTTTATGTATATATATATAAAAGCTGCCCATGCCTACTGAGCATGAAGAATTTTCAATCTGCTGTCAGGGGAATCCTTTATTTATGAAAAAGATAGGTACCACCTTTCTCTATGGTCTAAGATATAGATATTAAGGATTGATGCCTGAAACAGCTTAAGATTTTTAATTAGATAATTAAATAAACTCCATTAAGTAGGCAAATAAAATCTATTTTGAAAACAAATAATTTTTAACTCTACAAAATGCACTGAAATTAATTATGTTACGATAACAGACGCATCCACGCACACACACACACATATATATATATATTGTAAATAGGAGTGCTGTATGAAGATTAAATAAAGGGTATTAAAAAAAAGTTCTATTATTATTATTACTACTCAGACTTTCACACAACCTACCAATATTGACATTTGTCATTCTGACCCCACATTTCATCATCAGATTTTCAATGAAATGGAAGGCTGAAGAGTTGTGGGTTGGAGTAGTTTGAAGCCTGTCCATTAAAGTATAAAGATTTGCTATCTTAATATAAAGCTGAGCACTGATTGTATATATATGTGGAGATGGTAATCTGGGCCAACTGACAAGTGCTGGTTTAGCACGAAATACTTATATTAGTGATTATTTATCTTTTCAACATGTGTTTGATCAGATGGGTCAACAATATGCGATGGCTTGGAGAGTTGAGGGTTGTGTGAAAGTCTGAGTTCGAATCTCATATATTACATATATATCTGTATGTGCAGGTGTAAGCCTGTACAGTGTATTAATTTATAAAATAAGTTTAGTAAAGGGATTACGTTTGGCATTGATTAGGAAGAAACAACCTGATAATATGTGATGTGTGTGCATGTATGGTAATAGGTAAATAAAAATTGCACACATCAATTATAAATAGTTTATCATATAAAAATTAATTTTGTTATTAATTATTGTTTTAAGGGAATCATATTATTGTTCTTGATTGTTAATAATTATTATTACAATCTATAAAATATTTGTTATATTTATGCAAATGAGTTTATTTAAAAGAACAGTTATATAGAACATGGGAAGATCTATAAAAGTTTATTGAAATGATTGCCTAATTTGTAAAAAGAACACCATTTTTAAATTTAATAAAAAACTGGGAAAATGGACATTGAACTGAGCAACACATCTAGAGAGACTATCTTTAAACTTCATGATTTTAAAATTTAATTATGGATTAATTATATATTTTAATAGTTTAGAAATCAAAAACATGAATTGGTAAAATAAAGGGGTGAGGGAGAGGTTTTCATTTTCTACTATATTTTTCCAAGGAATTGGATGGAAAGCTTAAGTTGTTGAATAAGTAAATGGTATTAATGGATACCTTATATTTTGTTATATTTATCAATCAACTAAGAAGCCAAAAAGAACATACAAAAAAATTATAGTCTCAAAAACAAATTGGATATTCAAAACTAATGGTTTAATATAATAGTTCCATTCAATTTTCTAGCTTAGACATGGGTCTGAAGTTATACGAGGATAGCGATTTGTACAATTGGTACAGTTATTATTCAATTAAACCACTAAACATCACATGATCACAATTTTTTATGTTTGTTCATAACTGTTATTAAAACAGGCAAAACTCTCCATACAGTAGTGCCACTAAATATAAGCAGAAGAATTGTGCATAAAATCCCCATCTAGTGCCTACTCATCCAATATCCCCAGACTAGATTCTAGCTTGTGGCTTTCATCAGTGAGGAGCTTTGGATCTGAGAACACTGCACCTGGGGAGTCTTGGATCTGAGAGCTGCAGTGCTCTCTTATCCAAGGTTCTTCACTGATGAAAGCCACAAGCTAGAAGCTAGTCTGGGGATATTGGGTGAGTAGGCACTAGATGGGGATTGATATGGGTTAAAGGCAGGATTTTTTTATATTATAAGATAAACTTTATTAATGGCAAATAATATACAAGTATTAACATATATACAGGGAGAGGGAGGTTAATGATATATGATACATATCTTATAAAAATATAAGCATTACAACTAGTGTTTGAGGACAGATGAAAATGAATCAGTTTTATGTAGATTAATGTATAATTTATGTTTTATGTCATTCTAAAGTAATGTATAAGTAAAAAAAAATATTGTTCTGCCAAAATTTGCTTATACTAGGTAAATATTTTATAGCATATAAATATATATTATAGAGCATATAAATATATATTATATCACTCTTTATTTTTTTAAAAAGCATTGTATTTTTTATTAAAAATTGCAGAGCAGTGAGCCAGACCTGTGGTTCTAAGAGTATGAATAATTACTATGACATTATAAGGATGGAAGATTTTAATGGTTTTCTTGAACAATTATTTAAGATTAATTTTTTGCTTGTGAAATACAAAATATCACAAGGATAACAAGTATGGACAACTTTGAAAAAGGTGTATCATATCTTCTGGATGATTATTGCACAAAGCACATGTGGGATCCAAATTTAATTTAAAATAGTGAATGACAAGGTTTTGGTAGAAATTGCACCATATAATATGTTAAACAAAAATTTCAACCATGACTGAGGAACATAGCTATTTTGGAATCTGGTAAATGTTTTGGCAATTGTCAGGATTGACTATCGATATCTTTTAGGATATATATATTTTTCCAAATCCTTAAATGAAACACCAACTAAAAGTTTGATTTTATAATTGTCCAACATATCTACATGCTGAATAGCATGATCAATAAAAAAGAAAAGACTTGCATATGGAAGTGGAGCAAGTAAGGTTATAGGTGGAAGAGTAGTCTTGAGGATTGGATTAACTAAGGTAACAATGTATATTTTAGCTCTGATATAGGAAACAAGGGGATTAAAACCACTTTTACAAATAGGAAAACAGGCACTTGTAGTTTCTAGATGAAGATGTGATGATGATCCCAAGATGTATGACTTTAGTGTGGACATGAGATTTTTAAGAAAAGTCATGAAAAGATGCATCCATGGACTATAGCAAGCAAGGACACCACCCAGAATTGCTTTAACTATACAAACTTTTATTATAGAGTAAAGCAATTTTGATAGAAAACATTTTAAAGGTAGGATATTTAAATTGTAGGAAAATAAAGCAAAATTAGAATAAGAATTAAAATTACAAGTGTAATTCATATGTAGAAGGAAAGAGAATAGCGAACATTTATTTTTGAAGTGTAGGATATGGAAAGAAAATCAGAACAAAGTGTATGAAGAGTGGAAAAAATTAAAGATAAAGAGAATGAAAGAAGGAGATATTTTATGATCTTTATTTATGTCTTTACAATGAAATGGGAAAATGTGAGGAAAATGTAATGCTAATACAAATAAATATGTGTTGGATAAAAAAAGAAATAACTCAAGCCTGGAAATATAGGTTAGTAAGAAGTAGATGAGTTTATTGGGGTATGTAAAGATTTTGGAAAGAGGAAATGGCTAATTTATTTGACAGGGCTTCTGTGCATATAGCCTATACATATAAACATCTGACTTAGTTTATGGAGAACTCATTTTTCATCAAACACATTGCTGCTCTTGCTAACTTATAATTAAGCTAAAAAGACTTATTAATCTATTGATTACTAAAGATTACAGTAGATGGTGCAAAAGTAGTGAGACTAGAAGAATTTGGCCATAATGGTTAATACTACCTTTTTAATTAGTTAAAACTTTCCAACATTGTAAACATTAGATATCTATTTACTTTCCGAACAAGTATGCAATTTTATTAGTTTTTTCAAGCAAAATATTTTACTAGTCTGTAGATTACAAGAAAGTATAAAAATTTAAGTCCTGGAATACAAATAACTGTTAAATCAGATAAGGCTATAAAAGGATTTCAGTCTTATTTAAATGTGAAATACGAAAGCTGTGTTACATATTAAATCTTTTATAGATATAGTTCCAAAAACAGTGCAATATACATAAGTTCAAGTAAAATAATGCTACGTACTTGGCACCCTAAACAAATTTTAATCTTGACTTCGATCAATCTTTTCTCTTTCCCATTATCTCACTGCTTCTTGTTTATAAGTGCCTCTTCATTTATTAGACATTTATATATTGAATAATAATTTATCTGCATGTAACAGTTCCATAAATCTAAAAATAGTTGGTTGTTAACTGAAAATGATTGAAGCCTCAATATTTTTCCACCTGGGGTAACTGCTTAATGAATCTGTAGCTTGGCCTAGCCTCTACATGGGACAACGAAGTATTGCCGAACTTATAGCAAATATATTAACTTTAGTAAACTAGGTTATCTTCATGTAAATATAATCAACTTGAACATCCCTCCCCCAGCTCTCTCTTGTTTCTATAACTCCTTAAATATCTCATGGAAAGTATATTTATAGCTTCTATTATTATTATATAAATTCTTTGATTTTGTTCTTTTTAAAAATTTATGTACAATGCAAAAAAAAAAAAAAATGTTTTCGTGCAGATAAATGAAAGAAGAGCATAGTTTTTTTTTTTGGGGGGGGGGGTGAAGTATAAAGTGTATATGCTTCGATGTTTTTTTCCCTTGTTAATCCAATCATTTGGAAAAATTAAGTAGAAAAAAAAAGATTACCCAAGGCAGGCAGTTGTATCATGTCTAAAGCTGCATGCACTTTTTTTACTAATAGCTGCTAACTAGTCAACAGATTCTTAGATGAAGATTTTGCCCTGCAGGAAGTTATTTAAAAGATATTGTGTGCGTACATACATATATTCTTATGAACAAACTAGCATGGCTTAGTAAAATAAAGGTGGCACAATTAGATGTAAATTTTCACATATAATTCTCTCTAAAACTTATGCAATTACACCAATAATATTTATAACGTAAAATTATAATGTCTAAATACAAGTATAATAATATAATTAAGCTAGATCTAATTAGAGGGGGTTTGAACCCAGACTTTCAAGCTACCTTCAGTCATCCACTCCATCTTATATAACCAATACACATGACCACATACATGTGAAATGAAAGGTCAGAATGACTTACGGTCAACATGGGTATGACAGTAAAATTGGAAAACAAAGGCTTTGGACGTACCATCATCAGATTTTCAATGATATAGATGACAGAGGGATTGGAGAGTGGGAAAGGTTGAAGTCTGTCCATTGAAGTTTAAAGATTTTTTATCTTAATAAACCGAACACTGGTTTTATATATATGTGTGTGTGTGTGTGTGTGTGTGCGCGCGCGCGCAAGGTGATGATCTGGACCAACTGATGAATACAGGTTCAGCATTAAATGTATAAATAAAAGATTATTTATCTTTTTCACATGTATGTATGTGGTCATATGTATTGGTTGTATAAATGGAGTGAATGATTGAAGTCCCCTCTAATTATATCTAGCTTAAATATGTATACTAAATTCTGCTTATTCCTCTTCTGTGTCTTTAAATGGTCTTAAGGTCCTACATATGAGGGTCAGAATGACTTATGCTTGACAAGGATATGACAACAAAATTGGCAAACAAAGGATTTTGAACACATCATCATCAGATTTCCAATGATGTGAATGGCTGAAGAGTTGGACCGTGGAGAAGATTGAAGCCTGTCAATTAAAGTTTGAAAATTTGCTATCTTAATATAAACCAAGCATTGATTATATGTATGTGTGGGGAATGATTATCCAGACCAACTTATGAGTACTGGTTCAGCACAAAATGGGTATATTGGAGATTATTCATCTTTTTCACGTGTAATCATGTATATCTGTTGCATAAGATGGAGTAAATGACTGAATCTAAATCCTCTCTAACGTGAAATTATGTACAAATGAAATTATATACCCCCCCCCCCGTACAAATGCTCTCCATAACTATAAAAAATTAGAAGATACTATATAATTTTTCCATTTCACACTATAGTTTATATATATATTTTTCCATTTCATCTTTAACTAAAATAATTAGATGCCCATTAATTGACCAATTTTTGGATTGAATTACGTTATTGATTAAAATGAATATTTTAGTACCAATATTGTGGACAAAGCAATCAAATTGTTGCGAAAGGCAGCGTGCTTTTTCAATTGGGTATTGATTTGAACATCTTACTGCGCACGTGTTTGAATTGAATATTTTGCGGAGATATATACAACCTAGTTACATGTTAGAACTTTCAAATAAATTTTAAGAGTGCAATCGTATACGTGTGTGTATCTTCGTTTTTTTTTCTTTTCAGGACTAATAAATTCACGTGGAATATACTATTATTTTCGATTATATGAGAGATTTGAACACAAATTTTCAATCTCCCTTCAGTTATTCAATCTATCTCATACAACCGACACACATGACCACACGTGTAAAAGATAGATGATCTCCAATATGGGTATTTTGTGCTGAACCAGCACTCATCAGTTAGTCCAGATCATCATCTCCCACACACATATCAACCCCTACACATATATAATCAGTGATACGTGCTGGTTCAGCGTGAAATACATATATTGGTGATCATTTATCTTTTCCGTATGTGTGTGGTCATGTATATCGGTTGTATGAGATAGATTGGATAGCTGAAGGAAGCTTGAAAATCTGAGTTCAAATCCCTTGTGTGATTACATAACTTCAGGTATATCAATTATATTTGTATACAATCAAACATTATTCTTTTCTATGTAGCATTCTAGCTGAATATAAATCGATATGTGTTTGTGTGATGTAAAACGTATCTTCTGATGGCTATCAAGAATTTAATTATATATTATCTCTAGTTTTTTATTCAAATAAATTTATTTTATATAGATATTACAATTTGTTTATTTACAATGTATTTTCATATTGTCCTATTAATAAAATATGATAATGATGAAGTTGTTTAAGATGAACATTTTGTTTGTAAAGAGTTCTGTATTTAAAAACAAAAAGAGTAAAGAGATTAAGTTAAATTACGCTGAACGTAGTTCATGAATGTCTAATAATTTCCAAGTCTCATTAACTATGTTTTGAGGACCAATGGCTTTCTCTTTAATTTTAATTAACTTTCTTCTATATATTTCTTTCGCATTAAGTGTTGGAAATTCAAAAATTAGCTTGCATCGTGTTGTCCAAATTGCTCAAAGTCTTATCCAGGCATAATTTTTGCTTGTAATGCTGTTGTTTATTGATGATATTGTTTTAGTTAACCTTTGAAGTTAAATAGATCAGTTCCCTAATCTCTAGTTATCTGCTATAATTAGATCGATTTTTTTTTTTTTTATATAAAATACTTTATTAATAGGAAATTGTATTTATGTATCAACATATATATACGAGAAAAAAAATTATGTGAAATATGATGTTATAAAAATATTACCCTTAGGGCCAGTGTTTGAAGGCAAATAGATTTTACGACAATGGCATCTATATGTGTGGGTATAGATGTGTATCTTCATTATTTTCATATCTATGTACTACTATTCTTTTAACATTTTAGCTGAATGAATATAAATTGACAAGTCCAGCAGTATATATTATATCCAACATTCTAGGTAATATAATCGCTACACGTGTGTGTGGTTGCATGTTAATGAAATTTTCAGATTATTTTCAATTCGAATGTAATCTGGGTGTGTGTGTGTTTTCATTTTTCTTATCAATAAATCACTATTGGAACTAACATTCTAGTTGTGTTACCTGTCAATAAGACTCCGATTTTAAGACTAAAATCATGTGTATCTTTTTTTCACATCGATAAATTCGGCAGTATATACTATTTTCTTTCAACATTCTTTTTAGATGGATATAAATCAATATATATATATATTTGTGTGTGTGTGTGTGGCTACCTGTCAAGACTTTCAAATAGATTTTAAGACAATGGAATCTAAACATATGTATCTTTTCATGTCATTAAATCAGCGTAAATATATACTATGTTTATCTACTATTTTAGCCGAATATAAAGCAACATATCCATGTGTGTGAGGGTAATTACCTGAAATATCTAAGTATTTGCTAATCAATTTTCAAAAACTTGAAATACGAGATTATGAAAAAAAAAAAAGGAAAAAGCAATTATATAAATCATTTAATCATTCTTTATTGACAAATTTTACACCTCGTCCTCATCAGCGCTTTGCCTTTATACCGCGGTATTCCATGTTGGAGAACTACATACGAAAACGCTGGATTGGTGTCATAGAACGTAGGCTTCATCTTGTCGCTAAAATACATAAACGCACTCGTATATCTAAATCTACATTTGTTATATTTAAATAGAAACATTTTCAATTTCTAAATATACTTACGATCCTATCAGCAACAACCGCATCCGCAGCACCCGCAGCCGCAGCACGGGGCACAGCAGCAACAGCAAGGACAACAGCAGCAGCCACAGCAACCGCATCCGCAACCGCAACCACAGCCACACTGAAAACGTATGTATAATAGTTACGTGTACATATTTAAATAAAACAAGTTAGGTGGAAATGGTAACCGGCACTAAATTATATATTACCTAGATAAAAAAAAATTATATTGCTTATCTAGCTATCTGACTATTATACATCTATGTATAGTATACATCCTTCTGTCTATGCATTCGTCTAGATATCCGTCTATACTATCTATCCGTCTATCTACAGTATCCACTTATCTATACAATCTATTCATCTATGTACACTATCCATCCATCTGTCTATATGCTATCTATCGGATATAATCTATCCATCCATCTATCCATCCATACATCTATCCATCCATCCATCCATCCATCCATCTATCCATCCATCCATCCATCTATCCATCCATCCATCCATCCATCCATCCATCCATCCATCCATCTATCGATCCATCCATCCATCTATCCATCCATCTATCGATCCATCCATCCATCTATCCATCCATCTATCCATCCATCTATCCATCTATCCATCCATCCATCCATCTATCCATCCATCTATCCATCCATCCATCTATCCATCCATCTATCCATCCATCTAACCATCCATCCATCTATCTGACTGTCTGTTTACATCTAGCTGTCCCTATCTAACTATATTATAAAACAGATTATGATAAAAAGTAATTTTATTTACCCCTCCGCAGCACATTTTGGCGATGTTTTGGGAAGTATTCAAAAAAATATATTTTTTTATTGAAATGAATTACCTAAAACAAAAAAAAAAAAAAATCACAAAACATTACAATTATTGTAATCATAATATATATATAATTTAGAAATCTTTTCAAGTTATTTATCAAGACTATATTCGCTTCGAGATTATTTTTTTTTAGAATCATCATCTGTTTGGTTTTTTTAGCTACTCAGACATTAATTGCGATGGAATCGAACGATCTCTTCAATGGTCATATTTACTACTAATACCCGAGCAATATCGCATAAAAAAATAAAAAATTGATTAAATTTTTTTTATTTGATATTAAATTTTTAAAAGATACTCCTAAAAATAAAATAAAAAAACAATAGGGTAGAAAGTGTTCTAAAGAAATTCTAACATTTGTGTGTTCTACGCGATTTAGCAGAAGCACATAAAACATGCAAAATATAGTTCTTAAATATATAATTTTAAAATTAAAAATACTTAAATTGGCAAATTCTAAGGTTGGTCAAAATACTTTTTAAAAAATTCTGGTTTTATATCTTTTCCAATCTCTACAAGTATAGATGTACATATAAAATAACGTATATAAATACTTGTCTCAATCTTATGAAAGATAGCGCAAAGATTAAAAGTTATTTCCCAAATGAAATTACTGCTTTTAAAAGTTTTAGGTTGAATTAATTTCTGCTTAGTTCATATCAAACACGGATGAAGAAAGTCGATGCAAAATCGAACGCCTCTACAAGTGTTAAAACAAATTTAATTCTATAAAAATATAAATTAAAAAAAATTCAAGTGAAAACATCCAAAATTGTTAAAATTTTTACCCGGTGGGAAGCAGAAGTCGGCTTCTTGTTCAATAAAAAAAATTATTTGACTTTTTTTAAAAATTAAGTTAAAGATAAAAAAGAAAATAGTAGAAGTGTAAAAGAGAAAGCAAAAAGAACAGTCGAAGGATAAGAAGAAGGAAAAGAAAGAAGAAAGCGAAGTAAAAGTCGAAGGCGAAATGATAATTTTTATTCTTTTCCGAACATAAAAACCCCTTGGCGATTAACGTCATCAAAATATCTTAGCAACCCTCGCCTGGACCTTCGAAAGAGATCGCGTGCACGTATTTAATAATTTTAAAAATATATTTATTTCAAAGTAATAAAAATAGAATAATATTAATTTTACAAAAAAATAAATAATAAAGTTACATGTACAATTAAAGAAAATTTCGGAAAAGTAGAGAAATGTGATGAAAATTACTAATTGCAGAAATGAAAAGGTTTTCAATAGATTATTAATAAAATATTCGCATTAAATTATTTTTAACAAAGCTAAAATTTATCAACTTTGTATTTATTAATATTTTTTAAAACATATTACGAATAAAATCTAGTATATGCAAATATTAACTATAAAAATAACTATCAATAAAAATATATGCTTAATTATATATTGGACTGTTTCCGTCGTCTAATATTAAATATCTTTAGAAAAAGTCGAACGTATTTAAAAATTTTAAAGTACATTCAATTATTAGAAATAGCATAGGACTTAGTTTATAACACAGCGTTTCGAAAAATATGTGCTTAAAAATTATACATTGGGCTGTTTCTTTCATCTAATATTAAGTGTTAAACATTTTCAGAAAATTATCAAACATTTTACATTCTTCAAATACATTCGGCTATTAGAAATAGCATAGAAAATAGTATATAATACAACGTTTGGAGTCGTATTATTCTCCTCGTATATCAGATATTGTTTGCATGGCCAGTGAAAATACTAGCATGGAAATCAAACTGAACCTTTAGATTCATAAAATATTAAGTTTGAAGTAATGCTCTAACCAATTAGGCTATAAGATAATAGTCTGTAGAAATTTCATAAACTTATCTAAGAGAGTCTTCCTGATTTCTTTACTTTTTCTTAAGGACAAGATATATGAACTTATACTATTTCTAATAGTTGATGTACTTGAAAAGTATTTCTAAAGACATTCAACAATTAATATTAAATGAGGGAAATAGTCTAACATATAATTATTATTAAAATACTATCATCACAAACTTTCAGACCAACATCACATGCTTGTTTATTCTGTCCTTACAAATTAGAACGTTAAAATATTGTGATAGAATTTAAGACTTTTGGAATAACGTTAATGACTAAAAAAATCAGCAACTTTGAATACTACACTTTAAAAAAAAGATTTTTCTGATATGAATACAAGGAAATAGAATTGAAATTTGGCCTTTTAGAAAAACGTGTTAGGACAGGAACCAAACAACTCTGTTCAGGTCTCTTCAAAAACGAAATAAAAAGTTCGACAGCCACCCTAAATGATTTCACAATTGTTTCTTAGCTAAGAATAGATGGCAAAGCTAATAGTTAGAGGGCAAATGTGAAAAACAACTTCCTAGGACTGTTCCTCTCCATACACTTAAAAAACGTTATTTGGACATTGTAAGTTGCAGGGCAGCAGAAAATATTAAACGCTTAAGAAATATAATAATTACAAATAGCCCAAATCCAAAAGGTATCAAATTAAATTTAAGAAATGGTTTTGTGAAACATCCGATTATACATCACACGATGCTTTCACAAGCTGTTTAATTAGAAGTTAAACTCTCCATACAGTAGCACCACTCAGTGCAAGCCAGAGTAATCAATGGATGCAAAAAGATTTGTGTGTAAATTCTCTATCTAGTCTAGGGATTTTATGCACAAATCTTCTTGCATCCATTGATTACCTCTGGCTTGCACTGAATGGTACTATTGTATAGAGAGTTTAGCCTCTGTGTAAACATTACATTATAATTTATTCGTTATTTATCAGTTAAACAAACAAATTCTGTACTAATTATAGAAATAGTTCAATAATAGGGAATATTTCAATGAATATCAGCAACGTAATCCAAATTGGTATGTACAGAAAAAAAAGTTTATACTTATAGAAGGTAGAAATATCATTCATATTGTGCCATTAGAAATAGCATTGAAATATTTTTGCAAGGTACATAGGGAAAGTTGATTATAGAAATAAGTTTGGAGAAATACTCTCCTATATATCAAAGTGGAATATGTCACTGTTTAAGAAAAAGTAACAACAATGTTAGACAAATTGAATCTAAGAGAATCAAATAGACAAAGCATGTTTTGTTAAATATTGAAAATCATGCTTTTGGAATCTTACTAGTCATCTTTATACCATGATTTATTACAGTGCATAGAAAATATTTTAAGTATTTCTAGCATTCTCTGTCTTTCCAAGGTCTAAAATTTCTTATATAAATTAATCCCAATAAAATTTTGGATAATAAGCCCTGTATATTTAATGATGAACAGAATGGTAGTACATCAATAATCAAACTAGTTTACCATCACAGTTAACCATCCATAAGTCGTGAAAATCTTTTAATTATTACACATAACCCTGTAGAAAAGTTTGATTACCTGTGAAAATAATAAGCAAATTTGTGATATTTCCAGTTTTCACCCATATAGAGTATTAGGGTTCGATCCAGTTTAAAGATGAGATAATAAATACCATTACAAGATATTGTGATTACAGTTTGCAAGGCTAGTTTTTAATTGGTTGATTATCTGATGACGTCATGGCTGAAATTTATCTAAAAATATGTATAAAAAGAAAATTATCAATATTTATATTTAAAAGTCCCCAAACATCTTCTAAATATTTATTACATTTTGATTTACAAGTGTCAATATTTTGCTCTTACAATAACTTCACTCACCAATCAATTCAGATAAATACATCAACTAATCATTTATTAAACTAGAGATTATTCTTAGCTGCATCTAAGCTTTAAATATCAGTTAAAGAATATCTGTTTTTTTGTAATTAAACATAAATATTTGGGTTAACTCAACTTCATCTCTTTTTTTCTGCTTAATATTTTTTAAGATATACTTACAACTTCCATATTACAAGACATTCTTGAAACAAGTGATGTAAAAACACTGTCAAATGCAAATACCCCCCTCCAATGCATTTTCTGCTGAAGTATCACTCTTCAATTAGCTCAAATCTAAATCATTTGTTCAATATTTATCAATATTTATTTATTATAGTTTGATTTCCCAAGAGATGGACTTTCTTTATTTACTTCTTTGATACCACTCCAGATTAATTGGGACAGTTAATATTGATTGGTTACTGTCTTATTAACACCTGACTACAGTTTTTTCTAAGTAAAATTATAAATGGAAATTTTCATATTAAAATATTTTCATATATATATATAATAGCCTAAGTTTATCAACACCAAGAATCTTCAATATGTTGTTAAGGCAACCTCTATAAATAAAATATGGATTCCATCTTTCATTCCGATCTCTCTTGTTTATGTTAATATCTTAGATCAGAGTAAAAGATAAAAGTCCATCTTTTATTTATAGGGATTGCCTTGACAATAGATTAAAAATTCCTCATATTGATAAGCTTAGGCTATTATCATATGATTTACATTCATGAAAACATCTAGCCTTATACAGAAGACAAATATATATATATATATATATATATATATAATATTTACAAACCTATTACTTAAAGCTTGCTCCAAGCATGTCATATATTTATGAGTAATTGAATTTTTACATAAAACAGCTATTGCGGATATGCAATTTCATATTATCTAGAATGGTAAACACCCACCTACTTTATATTTTTCAACTAAAACAGATCTACTTTTTAAACAAATGGTATCCAAAGATGGTTCTTCATCTGAAGATTTGTGATGATGGCATATTAGTATTAATTATATGTCTTTAAAAAATTTTTAAACTCTATTTAAACTTTTTAAACACATTTAGTTCTTATTAATAGCACACAGATTAGTATAGACCACGATGTTTTACCTGGTATTATTCTCTTTTCTTCAGGTATTTTTTGTCTGATCAATGACAGGACTAGCATAATATTAGATTCAAGAGTATTGGATTTAAAATAGAGCTCTAACCAACTGAGATATTATATTGAAGGCAAAAATCAATAGAACTTTCTAATACTTATTTATAAATGATTAATTTATGCTCATTTTATCAAATAATGCTTTACTATTGCTTTCTGATTTTCAAATAGTGGATCCTTACCCTCGTATCTAATACCAGTCTTTCATATGCATGGTATGCATAATTAATTTTTAAATAAAAAAACTATTAACAGAGTTTATCATGTAAGTAAAAAATAATTGGATACTGCTCTATCAGCCCCGGTAACATTATATTTCTGTGTTTTTGCATAGCATCAATGCCATCAAGGGGCTGGCACCGGCTAATAGAACAGTACCAATAATTGTCATAAAATTTGATTTTTTGCTTTGTCCTATGCATTGATTATTAACATATATAGTTAATAACATTTTTCTTTTTCACTTTATATAAACATATCTTCAAATGATTATATTTTCTTATAGTTTTGACTGTCAAACAGTCTTCTTCAGAACTGCAAAATATTTAAATGTATATAACTACATATATATTTAAATATTTTGAATATCTGAAGAAGACTGATAACAGCTGAAACTGTAAGGGAATAAAGTTATTTGAAAATAATATGTTTGCATTATGTAAAGTGGAAAAAGACAAATGTTATTAATTATAAAACTCAATAAACCTCCTATTTTTACAAAGTTGCAGTTAATATATTTGAATATTAATTATCTTAATTCTTAAAGATACATGATTATATGTAAGTTCTTTGCTGGTTTCTATCTCAGTAATGCTAAATTCATACCTCTAGTATTATTTTGGATATATATTGTAACAAAATAAATGAGTTCAAATAAAAATAACTAAGTAAAGGTTCAAAATATAATTTACTATCAAGAATTATAAGCAAATTATGAGCAATGTATTAATAACCAGTGTATTATATGAAATCACGTGAAGTGAGTACACTAGTAATTCAATAAAATATAACTCAGGTATACAGGCAGTAGGTTTTATCCACTTTCATTTCTTGGTTTGATGTTAAGTGCATGTTTAAACAAATACTAAGTGAATATGGTCTAGCAGGGCGCCACTAGATTATCTGAATCTAGACACGGTTATATCTGATAACCTTTCACATGTACCGGGTTTGAATCCCTTTTTGGTACTTTATTTCTAATAAAAATGAGAGATTTTGCTTTTTGAGCCATATCACTATAAGCACTAATAGTTAGGTAAAAGTAAAACATCTTTAAACCAAAGTGGAGTTCATTGAACATAAATCATTTCTCAGATCTTAACATAACAAATGTGTTTCAATATTTTTATAAGTTCACTAGCTCAGATTATATATAACTAATTTAGGATGGCAATTCACTCATCCTTGCATGAAATAGATGATGGGATGTGGTTATAATAATACTAAGAAATCACTAAATATTATAAAATCAATATTTATTTATGGCCTTTAAACAGTTAAACAGCTCATTAATTAAAACGTTGATGACGATGATGATGATGATAATAATAACGATAATGACAAGGGTTTCAACTACAGCTCTAGGACTAAGCCTAAACATAAAACTAAATTTTATAAAGAAATGCATAATTATTGCTTAATTTTAGCATACTTACTTATATCTTAAATAACTAATATTCAACCATTGATGATGATGAATAATCACACTTAACAAAGACTACACTTAATGAAATATATACGCCTCGTTTAATAAAACAAACTAATATTTATTACTACATTTCTAACATATACATAAAAATTTCTAGATAAATATGAAAATTGACATGAATAATAATAATAATAATTGATTATATAACAATCCTCAGATTAATTTTAAGTTCTTCCCCCTTTCCCTTCAAATGTATTTTGTATTAAGTTGGACGTCACATTGACCATGATTTTCACTCCATGAGAAAAGTATTAAAAAAAAAAATATTATCTGCTCATTAGCACACATACTTTAAAATCCAACATGTAAATAGAATGTAAAAAAAAATGTTAGTAAAATTGAAAGAGCAAGTTTTAGAAAAAAGTTTTAAATTATTTTCTCCCCCTCCCTTCCAAGCGCTGAAATCTATACTGAACTTGAAACAAAATAATCTAATATTCTAATACTACTCATTATTCCACATTCACTTCCAATTATACACATATAAAAATATTATTATGTATGTGCGTGTTTTATCCCATGATAACAAAATATTATTTAAAACCAAAATAATAATAATATTAGTTAAAACTAAAATCATAATACCATAAAAAAAAAATTGTTTTACACATTAATATTGTAAAATTAATAAACAAATAATTTTCATACATTCAAGATCATTTATGAAGCTCAAAGTTATTATTAGTAAGACATTCTTGTTTTAATCGATCTGAATAGTCTTTAAAAGTTCTTTAAATAAAAATATACCACTTTATTGCTAAAATGTTTATTAAGACTGATATCATAAAGAAAATAGATATAAAAAGTCATATTACCGATCTTTTGTTTGTGGCGAATTTCCAAGGGTTCAAACTTGTCTTGTATAATGTTTATATTTCTGTAGCTACCATTTCCGTTTTACTGGGAACAATCTCTTTCTTGAGGTGGATAACTATTTGATGATGATGACTCTATTGAGGTTATTTGCTTTAGTGGACAATTTGGAAATCATTATAGTAAATTTTCTTCTCTTCTTGTCAAGCATGTGGATGAAATACAGCAGTTGTTTTCCATTTGTAAATTTTCTTGAGTTTAAAATCAGTTGTTGTAACAATTAATTGGACTTGATGATTAATATTTATCAGTAGATTAATTCATCTTCTTTGAATGCAGGTGAATGCTTTCTTCCTTCTATTAAAAACATCTTATTTATCTGGTCAGTTGAAAGGTGTAGAATATTATTTTAGACACATCTTTTCTTTCCTATGTGATGTGCAGCTTCCTCCAGATGGTCCGGCAATCATGGAATATACATATAATTTTTCTAGCAAGCCATTTCTTATATTTTCAACGTTCAATATTATAGTTTAATAATCTGAATCAATCACAATAATAATCTTAATAATAATTCAAGACAGCTTTTTATATCCAATTTTTAGCTACCTTAACCAATCAGAGATAGCATCACTTGCTATTTTTGGACAAATTTGTTTTAATTAGATCTCTAATTTATTTTCAACCAAAGTATTTTTCAACTGAAAAGTTTAATCCTTTTTCCAGACACTTTTGTTTTAAAAAAAAAAATAGACTCAATTCTTATTTCCTTTCTTTTGTTTTTTCTTTCTTTTTAACATCCAGGTAACACTTCAAATCTTTGAGCTTCCTTCTTTAGATCTTGATAAGACAATTTCAAAAATTATAGTTCTGACTCATTATAAGCTTCCAAAGTGACAATCATTTACAAAAAAAAATTACTACAAAGATCGATATCTGATTAAACAGATTTCCTCTTTTAACAAAAAAAAATTGTACAAAAAAAATAATTTAACAGATTTAATACTTCCTTTTCTTTCAATATTTAGGAAATGTAAAATTTTGTATGTAATGTACACACATCCTGCATTCTTTCAAATCATTCATAAACTAACCTTAAATACTATAATTGCTAGCTTAGTAATTATAACCCAATTATTTAATTAAATCTGTAACTTTTAAATCCCACTTATAATTAAAGAAAAGCAAAATAAAAGTATAGAATAAAATATTAGAATTGATCAAGCATAGGTTAGTTTTAAAGAAAGTTAAAATGTTTAATATTTGAAATATAAAACAATTAAATAATTTACACATACATTGCCTATATGTATGCATTATAACTTTGCTTTTTAACAGAAAATTTAAATATTAAATAGTTTAAATGTGTGTATTACCTTTCTATCAACACACAAACAAATAAAGCATATAATTGTTGTCCCATTCTTTCTGTTTAAAGCTTTTGAAATTTTGATCTGGAAGGGTTTGAACTTGGATGCCCTACAGCTTCTTTTATGATTATATAAAATTGTGATGATGATTTTTGGTTTACCTTTTCTACATGCACATTACTATAAATTTGGCTAGTGACCAAATTGTAATGGCACAACTTTCTCCCCCTTCGGATAAAATCATCAGCACTTTTGTTTTAACTATATTAAAAAAAAAATCCTAACTAATAAATACACTAATAATAATAAACACTTATAATATATATAAAAAAAAAAAAAAATAACTACTGGTAAATATATTTTTCATTAAAAAAAAACCTAAAAATAATTTATTTGGAGATCTTTGCCAGGCTATTCTGCTGAAGTATAAGGGATCAAACTCCTAGCATTATAGGTCCCCTTATTCCCATCAAGAGCAGCAAGCATAAAGGCATTCTCTCCTATTTTCTTGGTAATTTGGAATGGCTTTTTCTTTTCAAACCATATTGTGGTCTGCATAAAAATGCACCTGTACATCCAGTCCCTTTTTAATATTTCCATTTTTCATCTTGACTGGATATTTATAAAACATATCTGGAGGAATTATTTTATATAACCTCCTATTACAAACTCCATTTAGAAATATGGACTCTTGGTACCATACATAATATGCCTTGAAGTTCTTTAGAGAGATTGACTCTCTATACCATACATACTTTATTTTTAAACTTTCTAGAAAGATTGACTCTCTGTACCATATATAATTCATCCTTAAATCTTCCAGAGAGATTGATTCTCTGTACCATATATAATTCATCCTTAAATCTTCCAGAGAGATTGATTCTCTGGGCCATGTATAATTTATTTTTAAATTTTCTAGAAAGGTGGATTCTTTGTACCATATATAATGGACATTTAAACTCTTCAGAGAGATTGACTCTCTGTGCCATGTATAATTTATTTTTAAACTCTCTAAAAAGGTTGACTCTTTGTACCAAATATAAGGCACACTTAAATTTAACAGAGCATTTAAATTTTTCAGAGAGATTGATTCTCTGTCTGATACACACTGGACATTTACATTTTTCAGAGAGATTGCTTCTCTGTACCAGATATAACTTATTTTTGACTTTTCCAGAGCAGTTGAATTTTTCAGAGAGATTTGGACATTTACATTTTTCAGAGAGATTGCCTCTCTATACCATATATAAGGTATCTCCAATCTATTTAAGAAGACAGATTTTTGAAACCACACATGCTGGTTTGTTACTAGATTGAGAACTACAGACTGTTGAAACTTTTGCTCTCTTTCTAAAATAACTGGTTTCATCTCCCTTATTGCCTCTCTTAAATCAATCATCTTATCGGATGCATGAAGTTTTTCCTCCAACTCTCTTTTCCTTCTTTTCACTTCATGATCTATCCCAATCTGCTCTTTGGTCATCATCTCATTTACTTTCTTTACTGGGAGATTTGGTATTATGGCTAATATCGGCCTTTCTACTTCTTTTTCACCTTGTGGATTGTTAACTAAAGTAGGCATCCTTTTCTCTGACTGACTCTGTTCTGAGCTATCCCTACAGTCATCTGGACTGATGCTAACATCATTTTGCCTTGAATTTGGGTTTGACTGATCCTGCAGCTTTACATTATTTTCTTTATTATCAGTGGTCGGACTATCCAGATTATCTTTTAAAACTGGTAAGCTCTGACTACCTTTCCGTTTTACAAGTCTAACATATTCACCCATCTCTCCTGCTCTATCTTCTAAAGAGGTTTCAGCATTATCTTCTAATCTTTGACTACCTTCTATTATACTTTCTGCACTCTTTTTGCTATCCTCTCTTAGACTTTCTATCCATCTTTTCACAGAACGACAAACCTTTTGTTCCAGACTTTCCTTATTTCTTTTGGATTTGTTATAATCTTCTTGTATGTTTTGAAACATACAATCTTTCATCAGTCTGGTCAATTTTATACCTGATAGTGCTTCTTTCTTTATTCGAATCTGAATCTATTCAGTACTTGTTACTATCCCCTTTACTTTTACAGTAACTTCTAATCCCATTACAACCTCTCCATCCTCTTCTTTATAAAGATTATTAACTCCAGGAATTGAGGCTCTTTTCCCATGTTTCTCTATTTTATTTCCCAAAGCTATAGGAATTTTATTGTTGTTTTCAACAGAGCTATTGATATTTTCTTTTAATTCATCTTCACTCCTCTTATCCTCTTCTTTTAAACTTTCTACCCTTTCTATGCCTTTTTTATCATCTCTTAAACTTTCTCTCCAGATTCTATTATCTTCTAGCATACTTTCTATATTTTGCTTACTATCTTTTCTTAGACTTTCTATATTTTTCTCTATCTTTTGTTCTAGATTTACCATACTTTGCTTATTATCTTCTCTCATACTTCTGAGCATCTGCATTATCATGTCCATGTCTGATGGTGCCATCTTTGCTATCTGAGCCTGGCCCACTTCTGACTCCTCATCTACTTCCACACTTGAGGCCGTATTATTGCTACTAACATTAAAGGCATCTTCCTCTACTTCCTCTCTTTCCTTTTGTGTTTTTAAGAAAACCTCCCCATCCTCTTCTTCAGTATGAAAACGATCACTGATTCCTGGTATTGGGGCACCTTCCTCTTCCATAACCTCTTCCATACTATAATTTAGTTCACTCATGTTATAAAACTATATATATCCCATCTGTACTTCCCTGACCATCAAAAATCCACACATCTTCTCCCTGTCTGACACCTATTCTGACCAACTGACTGATTTGATTTTCACCTTATTATGCATTTACAAATACAACAAAAAAAAAATTTTAATATCCTTATTTAATGAACTACACAACAATAATCTATATAGTGCATGTCTGTCTGTAATAGCCCAAATTATACATTCATCCATTTTCCCAGAAATCCGACAGATATTGACAGTCCACAGAATGACTAGCAGTTCACAATCTTGAGATAAATAAAAGAATTCAGTCACAGCACTATAATCACACAATGCATCACGAGCACTCAGAAGATCATCCCAATTCGATCACTATTAACTACCACAACCCTTGATTGAATGATGCAAACTCTGTTGCAATAAAAGATGTGCTCTTCCGATCTTAGGGGCTAAAATAGATAAACTATGCCTTGCTCTCTCTCTTGGAGTCTTATGTGGCAAGTATCAAGGAATGCCCTGCTTATTATAGACTACAAAAACGAAACCTTGCTCTCTCTCTTGGAGACTTATAGGCTGATATCATGGCAGGACTACTGTTAACTGCTTCATGATAAAATAAGAATAACATATAAACTTGATTGGAAAACTATGCCGTGCTCTCTCTCTTGGAGACTTATAGGCTGATATCATGGCAGGTCTGCTGTTAACTGCTTCATGATAAAATAAAGATAACATATAAATTGGGTTGGAGCAGTGAATGGGTTTGATCATTCATAAGTTACACGAAATACATAGCATTCTCAAGGCAATGACAAAACTCTCCACTCATCATCAAAACTGCAATCTAACCAACCAAACTCCAACGATCAACCATCCAATCAAACCTCTAAAATCATAGACTTTTTACAAAATGAACTCCCCAAACACACATGAGACTACTATTCCATAATTCATCACTATTACTATGCCTATCCTATCTGGCAATAAATCATTTTAATGTTCCACAAAAAAAAATCTATTATTTATTTCACCTTTGTCTTAAGTTGTGATATTCATCTCTATTTTCAAAATTGATAAAAAAAAAACTAAGCTGTTTTATGGCTGTACCCATTTTATCATCATCAATGAAAAATTAAATCATATTAAACATCATCATCTAAAATAAGACTGTTTGGCCAAGAAAATTTTGTAAGACAAAAAAAAATTTTTACTGAAAAAAAAAATTTTACTAAAAAAAAATTTCTCTATTTTTAACCACACATCTCCCATCATTCTATAGACTCTCTTTTTCAGGTATATGGTAAAATATCAGGCCCCAGTTGGGTGTCCATTGTAACCAAAATTAAATGAGTTCAAAAGAAATATTACCATACCTGAGGAGTCCAAAATATCAAGAATTATATAGCAAATTATTAATAGCAATGTATTATATGAAAATCACGTATAGGGAAATCACGTGAAGTGAGTACACTAGTAATTCAATAAAATATAACTCAGGTATACAGGCAGTAGGTTTTATCCACTTTCATTTCTTGGTTTGATGTTAAGTGCATGTTTAAACAAATACTAAGTGAATATGGTCTAGCAGGGCGCCACTAGATTATCTGAATCTAGACACGGTTATATCTGATAACCTTTCACATGTACCGGGTTTGAATCCCTTTTTGGTACTTTATTTCTAATAAAAATGAGAGATTTTGCTTTTTGAGCCATATCACTATAAGCACTAATAGTTAGGTAAAAGTAAAACATCTTTAAACCAAAGTGGAGTTCATTGAACATAAATCATTTCTCAGATCTTAACATAACAAATGTGTTTCAATATTTTTATAAGTTCACTAGCTCAGATTATATATAACTAATTTAGGATGGCAATTCACTCATCCTTGCATGAAATAGATGATGGGATGTGGTTATAATAATACTAAGAAATCACTAAATATTATAAAATCAATATTTATTTATGGCCTTTAAACAGTTAAACAGCTCATTAATTAAAACGTTGATGACGATGATGATGATGATAATAATAACGATAATGACAAGGGTTTCAACTACAGCTCTAGGACTAAGCCTAAACATAAAACTAAATTTTATAAAGAAATTCATAATTATTGCTTAATTTTAGCATATTTACTTATATCTTAAATAACTAATATTCAACCATTGATGATGATGAATAATCACACTTAACAAAGACTACACTTAATGAAATATATACGCCTCGTTTAATAAAACAAACTAATATTTATTACTACATTTCTAACATATACATAAAAATTTCTAGATAAATATGAAAATTGACATGAATAATAATAATAATAATAATGATTATATAACAATCCTCAGATTAATTTTAAGTTCTTCCCCCTTTCCCTTCAAATGTATTTTGTATTAAGTTGGACGTCACATTGACCATGATTTTCACTCCATGAGAAAAGTATTTCAAGAAAAAAAAAAAATTATCTGCTCATTAGCACACATACTTTAAAAATCCAACATGTAAATAGAATGTAAAAAAAAATGTTAGTAAAATTGAAAGAGCAAGTTTTAGAAAAAAGTTTTAAATTATTTTCTCCCCCTCCCTTCCAAGCGCTGAAATCTATACTGAACTTGAAACAAAATAATCTAATATTCTAATACTACTCATTATTCCACATTCACTTCCAATTATACACATATAAAAATATTATTATGTATGTGCGTGTTTTATCCCATGATAACAAAATATTATTTAAAACCAAAATAATAATATATTAGTTAAAACTAAAATCATAATACCATAAAAAAAAAATTGTTTTACACATTAATATTGTAAAATTAATAAACAAATAATTTTCATACATTCAAGATCATTTATGAAGCTCAAAGTTATTATTAGTAAGACATTCTTGTTTTAATCGATCTGAATAGTCTTTAAAAGTTCTTTAAATAAAAATATACCACTTTATTGCTAAAATGTTTATTAAGACTGATATCATAAAGAAAATAGATATAAAAAGTCATATTACCGATCTTTTGTTTGTGGCGAATTTCCAAGGGTTCAAACTTGTCTTGTATAATGTTTATATTTCTGTAGCTACCATTTCCGTTTTACTGGGAACAATCTCTTTCTTGAGGTGGATAACTATTTGATGATGATGACTCTATTGAGGTTATTTGCTTTAGTGGACAATTTGGAAATCATTATAGTAAATTTTCTTCTCTTCTTGTCAAGCATGTGGATGAAATACAGCAGTTGTTTTCCCATTTGTAAATTTTCTTGAGTTTAAAATCAGTTGTTGTAACAATTAATTGGACTTGATGATTAATATTTATCAGTAGATTAATTCATCTTCTTTGAATGCAGGTGAATGCTTTCTTCCTTCTATTAAAAACATCTTATTTATCTGGTCAGTTGAAAGGTGTAGAATATTATTTTAGACACATCTTTTCTTTCCTATGTGATGTGCAGCTTCCCCAGATGGTCCGGCAAATGGAATATACATATAATTTTTCTAGCCCGCCATCTCTTATATTTTCAACGTTCAATATTATAGTTTAATAATCTGAATCAATCAAATAATAATCTTAATAATAATTCAAAACAGCTTTTTATATCCAATTTTTAGCTACCTTAACCAATCAGAGATAGCATCACTTGCTATTTTTGGACAAATTTGTTTTAATTAGATCTCTAATTTATTTTCAACCAAAGTATTTTTCAACTGAAAAGTTTAATCCTTTTTCCAGACACTTTTGTTTTTAAAAAAAAAATAGACTCAATTCTTATTTCCTTTCTTTTGTTTTTTCTTTCTTTTTAACATCCAGGTAACACTTCAAATCTTTGAGCTTCCTTCTTTAGATCTTGATAAGACAATTTCAAAAATTATAGTTCTGACTCATTATAAGCTTCCAAAGTGAAACAATCATTTACAAAAAAAAATTACTACAAAGATCGATATCTGATTAAACAGATTTCCTCTTTTAACAAAAAAAAAATTGTACAAAAAAAAATAATTTAACAGATTTAATACTTCCTTTTCTTTCAATATTTAGGAAATGTAAAATTTTTGTATGTAATGTACACACATCCTGCATTCTTTCAAATCATTCATGAACTAACCTTAAATACTATAATTGCTAGCTTAGTAATTATAACCCAATTATTTAATTAAATCTGTAACTTTTAAATCCCACTTATAATTAAAGAAAAGCAAAATAAAAGTATAGAATAAAATATTAGAATTGATCAAGCATAGGTTAGTTTTAAAGAAAGTTAAAATGTTTAATATTTGAAATATAAAACAATTAAATAATTTACACATACATTGCCTATATGTATGCATTATAACTTTGCTTTTTAACAGAAAATTTAAATATTAAATAGTTTAAATGTGTGTATTACCTTTCTATCAACACACAAACAAATAAAGCATATAATTGTTGACCCATTCTTTCTGTTTAAAGCTTTTGAAATTTTGATCTGGAAGGGTTTGAACTTGGATGCCCTACAGCTTCTTTTATGATTATATAAAATTGTGATGATGATTTTTGGTTTACCTTTTCTACATGCACATTACTATAAATTTGGCTAGTGACCAAATTGTAATGGCACAATATATATATATATATATATATATGATATATATATATATATATATATATATATATATATATATATATATATATATATATATATATATAATCATCTATTGAGCCTGACTGTTTATAATTTTTAGATCTATCTACAGATCTTTTATGTTTTGGTCTTTAATATTGAAACCTGCTTTTATTTCTGGTTGCCATGTTTTTGTCTTGTTACTTTTAAATAACTATGAGTTTTCTTCACTTTTATTTGCAAACATTATCAACTAAGTTTGTGGTTGAGATACTTTAGATAAATTTTATTCCAATATGGCTTATCTTGTTCCACATATAATTTAAATAAAATACCATCTTCTTTATCTTTGCTAGTTTTATGAATTTGAGATCAGCAATACAAAATTTGTTTTCAAAACTATCTGATCTATGTTGATCTTCATTTCCATTGTTGGTCATTGACATCTCTCCCCTAATCCCATTTTGTAATTTAATTATAATTTTTAATTAAGTAAAAATTGAATATAAGAAGAGAAGATGCCTTATTTTAGCCATTTTTATCTTAGGGCAATTTTTAAACCATTTGCATCTATGCAAAAAACTTTTTTCATTATATGTCAAAACAGTGATGAATCATGATAAAGGTTTTTTACTAATTGTGTATTAATATGCATTAATATCTGATTTCTATGTAAAGTTCTTAAATTGTATCAATTACTCAGTTTCTAACAATAAACACTATTTTGTTCCTTGATGTTAGATGCATGGATGACAATATCATTTTGTTATTTTAGACAGAAATTGCTTTTATTTTAATCTGTGACCACCAGTAATATTGATTTAGCATACTCTTTTATTCTCACTACTTTTCTGCCATCTAGTGTAAGCTTTAGTAATCAATAGATGTCAGATAATAGTGCTTAATAATCTTATCCAAGGATATCATATTCAAACATTCCCAGAATAGTTTCTAGCTTATGGACTTCATCGGAGAGAAGCTCTTTGAGTTTTTTTTAATAGTGCACTTTGATCATTTGGATCTAATGCACCTTTACTCTAGCAGCTATGTTTTATTTTTTGTTATAGTATCAAGATTTGAAAAAAGCTTCTCATTGATGAAAACCAGAATCTAGTCTGGGATTATTTGAATAGGGACAGCACAGGATGTAGCTTTATTAAGCACTACCATCTGGCATCTATTGATTATTAGAATCTACACTAGATGGCATAAATGTAGTGAAAATAGAAGAAATTTGCTAATGAAGGCAATTGTAAGATATGGTCATATCTTATTGGCTATGGGATGTTCTTAATAGTTATTCATTTTAAGCAGTTCTCTAAGGTAAAAATAATTAATATTCTGTTTAATGAAATAAGAACAGTAATTAACAACAAGCAGAAATAAATTAGATTTTCCCTTGCATTGTAAAATAATAGATGTTGTAGCAGAATAATTTTACCTTATCTATGCCACTTACGATAAAGTTTAGGAAGTAATGATAGTTGCCAAATGACAACGCTTAATAATACCTATCCCATGCTGTCCCATGTAATATCCTCAGACTAGTTTCAAGCTCTAGGCTTTCATCAGTGAGGGAGATTTAGCGCTTGAACAAATGCACATGGATCTTTAGGATTTAATTCACCATCCTTCTAGCACCTATCACTTACCTCTGTTACAATATCAAGCTATTGGACCAGACTAAAAACATATTTTTAATCTAATCCAACTTGCTTGCACAATCATATAGATTTGAAATCAGTTCACTTTCTGTATATTATGGTGTCCTTAATCTTTTAATAACTGTGGGTACTGGTTTCCAATCTATAGGTCTATGCAAGCAAGTTGGCTAAGATTGAAAATAATTATAATTTTTTTAGTTTGATCGATAGGTGCAAGAAGGAAAGTGCATTCAATTCTAATGGTTAAGTACATTGGTCTAATATCCAAAGCTCCTCACTGATGATAGCCATAATCTTGAAACTAGTCTGGGGATATTGGATAGGAGAGATTTAATAAGCATTATCATCTTGCATCCATTATTTTCTACC